>CAHIKZ030000274.1:762500-887500 GCA_903632075.3 Acanthosepion pharaonis
TTTAAGCACTTCCTAACGGCGCAGCATGCTCCCCAGGCCGATATATTCAAGAGGTCACCTCTTTGAGAAATTGACTGTAGTGAGATTCAAACTCCGATTTTATGGGCGGTATGCTCATGTTGTAGCCATTCAGTTACAGGCCCATTATAATGACACAGCAAATGCAAAAGGCATTTAGATTACATCTATCGGCAGGTTCGCCTTTCGTCCGGTAATTTTATTCACTAGCTATTTATTAGATTTTATCATTTTTTTTTTTCTCTCTCTCCTCCACAAATAGTAATAGATAGGTTCGCCTATTGTCCGGTTTACTCTCCTCCCCGGTCTTTTGAACTGGAGTAGAGGTTTTATCCTTTGTTCTCTGATTAGGATTAGATTTCTAGTTCCATCAACTCTGTACTTCTGACGTCTCCACCTGAAATCTGAAATTTTATTCTGTAAGTAATACTATTTTATTCCTCTCCCAATAGGAGTAGATAGGTTTGCCTATCGCCCGCTTCACTCTCCTCCCTGGTTTATCTCTTGTTTCCTGTTTAGGATTGGGTTTCTGGTTCTTTCTAAAGTCTATTTTAACTCTATACTTCTAACGTCTCTTCCTAAACTCTGAAATTTTATTGACTATTTTTTCCTCAATAGAAGTAAATTGGTTCGCCTATCGTCCGGTTCACACTCCTTCCCAGTCTTTTGAATAGAGGCTTATCCTTTGTTTCCTGTTTAGGATTGGGTTTCCTGTTCCTTCTAAAGTCTGCTTCAGCTCTATACACATAATGCTTGCTCTTTCCCACGCTAAAATACAACTCCTCACAGTAACCCTCTACCTTGGGCCATGTATTGGGTGTACATTTGTAAAAAAAAAAACATTTAACATTTGAACGTATATAATAAATATATCAGTCATTAAAAATTTTGAAATTTAAAAAAATATTTAAATTTGTTTTCTCAGTTATTTGTAACTTATTTACATTATTCATATGCGGAATATCTTTGTTGTTGCTATTACAGCGGTCGCTGTGCCCTACGGCCTTCATCAGGTGTATGCCGGATAACCTACAGTGAATTTCGAACTGAACCGTTTATGGTAGTAGATTTTTCTCGTTCCTCTGCCCATGTCTATGAATATCTCGTCTGATTCTTATTTTTAGTACTGTTCAGTTATTGCTTACCCCGTTTTCCACCGAGTCTAAGTACACACTGCCCGATAAACAACGCTTTAGTCCACTAAGCTATTGCCCCATGGGACAATTCAGGGTGAAGAACTTCGAGCCTTAAACCTAACCTAAATGCTGATTTGCGCTGCCGATGCTTGCCACGCTTGATTGCATTCAGCGAAGATGCTCTTTGCATATTTTTAAATTGTTTTTTTTTTTTTGTTTGTTTTTTTTTCTTGGGGGGGCGCAAAATTATTTAAATTCATTTTGTTGTAGAATGTATCAGAATGTAGAATTCTCTAATTTCATCTTCAGAAAGAAGGTACATTAAACTTCACTGCTTTTTTTCTTACTTCTTTTCTTGCTACTTTTCACAACAGTCAGTCAGTTATGTGCCATGCGTGATACACGCTTAGGCGATCATGTATCTTTCGATACATGACTGACGAGGCAGATTTTTTCCCCGCAGTAGGTTGCCATTTCTTTTTGCAATAGACCATTTGCCATCCAAGACTATAAAACCCAGTCTGTCCTTCTATTTACTCATACCCTAGAAGAAGAGAATTTATACCTTTCCCAAGGGTATTACCACGTAAGTGAATGTAATGGATTCGACTGGAATTCGAACTCGGCTCTCTGATTCCTCAATCTGAGCTGCTATTCATAACTCCACCGTGCCTCCTCTAAAAACCTTAACCCACCATCATTGTTTCGCTCAGTTCTACCATGTTCTCTGTGCCTGTGAACACATATGAGTCGTACACGAAAGCAAAGACTTTCTCTGTTTAACGCTACTCTGCTAAGCTAACGTTTCTTCACAATTTAACCTAAAAAAGAATCGCATGGATGACTTTAAAAAATTATCACAAGTACAAGGAGGATAGTAAATAATAACAATAATTAATTTTTATAACAGAAAATTTGTTCATCCTTTCAAAAATAAAGCGTTCAGTGCATACATGGACACTACACCACTGGTATTTGTGCAAAATATCATTCGTTGTATTAAATTTTGCTGCGTTTAATGATTATTAACGAATTTTAAAACAATCTTTTTTATAAATAATCAAGAGTGGCCTCCCTTTGTTTTGTTACTCTCCTCTTTGAGAGGGCTATTTCTATTTACTGGGACTATAAAAACGAACCTTGTCTTTCCAGTTGAATAAAACTTTCTTAAAGCCTACGCCTCCGTACTTTTGTCATTACAATAATTTCATTAAAGACACTTATAAGCAAATTCAGTTATAAAATTTTGGAAATATTTTGATGATTATTTATATTTACTGTTTTAAAAGATTTCTTCTCCAAAAGAAACGTCTATACTCTCTATTTTGTTAATGCAAACATATTTACATTCCATTGTATTTTTTAAAGTCATTGCATCTATTATTCGCACAGTTTTGTCTATTTTACAAGTACTTCATTAATCACTTTAAAGAATAACTGATATTGCTATTGCTCATTTGAGCCGCCTTAATAAATATTAAAAGTTTGGCAAACATTGAATTTCGTGCCCGCAAGGACGTGTCAAAGAGACGTTTTCCATTTGACACCGCTATTCTTTTAACTGCCTTCCCTCCTCGGCAACGTTTATTGTTTTAAAAAGCGATGATTAGAATTGTAATAAAACCTAAACATATGATGAAAGTGAATATATACATTTTCTTTGTTCTCCAGAATTTACAACGAATATATTAAATATATTATTTCCAGCTTCATACGAACTTGTAAATATCTACTTGTGTTGTTCTTGTTTAAAATAAACCCTTATATTTTGTAAGTTGACGTTCTATTTATTATTTTAATAACCACTCCGGACAACATTACAAAATAAATAAAATAGTGTAAATATGTAATCTAATAAAAAAATAGTGTTTATTATTTTTGTTGTCAATTCTGAAGAACAAAGAAAATGTATAAGTTCACTTTCATATGTTTAGTTTTTATTACAATTCTAATAATCGCTTCTTAAAACAATAAACATTATTATAGTTAAAATAATAGCGGTATCAAGGGAAAAACATTCCTTCTGTCAGTCTGTTCTTTTTTTTTTTTTATTGAGAACAGGAAGGTCCAAATTTGCCAAAAAGTATTATCGATCTGAATGAATTATAAATGCTGCTATTTAAAACTAAATCAGCGCTATTAGTGTTAAAAACGCGATTCATTTGCCCCAGATTCAAGTGGTATTAGATAACAGTTATATTGATTGTTTGATTTAGTTTGGTTTATTTTGTTTTATGACATATCAACCTCGGTGGATTATTTAATGCCGATTAGATTTATACGGTAGGTTTGTATGAATAGGATATATATTAATATATCTTTTAAAAAAATGTATTGCTGGTTATATATATTTTTTAAATGTATTGCTGGTAATATTTTTTTCCAAAAATGTATTGCTGGTATTTTTACTATAAAATCTATTTTTATACTTTCATAGTGCTTAGGTCCAACTATATGATGTGGAAAATGTGTTTTGGTTTGGTTAAGTTTTTTTTTGTTTTTTTTTTTTACAGCATATAAACCTTAATGGGTTATTTAATGCTGACAAGATTTTTAGGATGGTTTCGTATGAATAGAATTCTTTGTAAGAAATCATTTTGTAGATCAGGTTTCATTGGCGTATTTTTGTATTTGTAGAAAGGGTTTTAGTCAAGAGTCAAATGTATTGCTGGTCATATTCTTCTTTTTCTTCAAAAATATATTGCTAGTAATTTTTGTTTAAAATTACTGCTGGTAATATTTGTTTTTTAAATGTATTGCTGGCAATACTTAAAATTATCAACATCTGAGAATTCAAGTTCGTTTTTCGCTTTAAAAATATCAAGACATGGTAAAGTTTTAAACACCAAAAGCCGTATTTTAGTATGACATTATGAGAAGGAATAAATTCTTTTTCTTTTCTTTTCTTTTTTTTCATTTTCGTTTCCAAGCAGTTCCATCCAATTTGTTTGTTGTTGTTGTTGTTTTTTTTATTATTTTTTTGTTTTGTTTTGTTTTGTTTTTTGATTTTTGTTTGATTCAGACCAACAGTATGACGGGAACTTTTCAACAAGATTAAAATATCGTCTAGCTCTTATATAGTACTACACGGTTATTGCTCCATCGAATCTCCGTTTACATTATCCGGTTCATGAGACAATAGCCTACTGGATTAAATTGTTGGTTTCTCATAGATTGATTCGTTTTCTACGGCTCAGCAACCCTTTAAAGGCTATTTAAAGCCAGGAAATATTTTCAGGTTATAAGAAATTTTTTGAGATAATAATGGTTTAGTGATACAAGTTTTACAAGTTAACCCATAGCTGGGGGGGGAGAAGAGATGAATTCATACCTCCCCAATGGTATTTACACGTAAGTGAATATAACGAACACAACTGGAATTGGAACTCGGTTTCCGATTAACATTTCTGGGCCATCATCCATTACACTACTGGCACATCCAAGCTTACACCACCTGGTATTCCCAAGTGGTCACCCATTAAGATACTGACCAGATTCGACGTTGCCTAACTTCGGTGATTGTACTGAAACCGATGATTCAACGGGATGTAGCAGTAAGCACATTCTATTTGTGTTTGTTCAACACCCACAGTGCTCACCTGCAACTATGCTGAGCGGACTGTAGTTACAGTTCAGTTAATAACTCTGAATTAAAATTCAAAGTTATTTTGAATTCAGAGTTTTCCTGGTTTGCAAACACTGCTAGAAAGTCCAGTCTATCATACCATTTAACTCATAGCTGAGGGGAGAATAGATAGATTCCTACCTTTACTTTTTGTCCGAAAGTAAATATAACGATCTTAAACAGTATTCAAACTCCACTCCGCTCGACGATTTCTCGTTCCGTTAACCCAGTGGTTCCCAAACGATGCGACATGGCCCATAGGTGCGGCGGAAGAAGATAGCAGGTGAGGCGGAATGATTGAAAGATAATCAAAAGATTTAGAAACAGTTTTTAAAAATTCATATGCCAAAAATAAAAATGATTTCAAAATTTAAAATATTAATATGGATTACTTATAATTGGATACATGAGTCCTAGTATAAATAGTTATAAATAATTACTAACTGATTTTCTCATTGTGATATTTTTTTTTATATTATATCAAGTATTAAGAATATAATAACTAGGATCCACAAATTGAAGGAGAGAGTTATCAATGATAATGTTCTGATGCGGTTATGTCCCTTTAATCCTCTCTCTATTTTTCATTTTTAAATGTACTTTTTATCACATAAAATTTGGTGAGTTAATTCCGAAAATGCATCCCAGAGAAAAAAAAAATTGGGGAACCTCTGCGTTAACCATTACATTATATCTATACATCCTCTGGTGGGAGTGACAGATTTAGAATTCAGCTTTTTCCTTAACATTAGATGCGATACGTGTCGCTTTGTCATTAACAAAATCAATTTTATGCCATTAGGTATAAACGTTCATATTTATACTGTGTTTCTTTTCGTTTCATCGTGTGTATTCAAAATTCTAAGTCAGACATTTGCATATGTCTGTCTCGCGCTGTTAATCCAATTATTATTACTCGGCACGTTGGGTTCACTTGCTGTTACAGATCTTCCTCTATGTATTGCAAATTTGTCTATCCCAAATTACGCTCCGATAACGTTGCTGAATCTTTTAACTTTGTTGATCAATAATTTATTGTTCAACACATGAGGTTGTTGATCTTTTCCCGTTTATCTCGGGGAGCTGGTATCATTCATAATATTTTAAGATTATGTTTAGTGGTATCTTACCAATGATATGCAGTCGTGAAGAGTGTGTCTTCCTCTTTTGATACGTAGCTCAAGCAAGGATTCTCCTCCTGCGGTTCCCAGTTTTTACTACTGATTCGTTAATCTTGAATGTATCTAAATAGAAACTGACATGTCATAACAGATCATTCCATCTTAAATAAATTGACAATGTTTTGCGGCAATTTTTAACATCAGCTTAAGATTTTTTTTATGTTGAATAATGTTAAAGCATTCAACATTATAGACAAAAAATAGTGAATTTTATATAGTGTTTTATCCAGACTTAGCATGAGCGAGGCAAATTCACGGATTTGGACACAAAAAAAAAGAACCAAGAATTATATCAAAATCTGCGAAAACTTTTCATCCCTTGATAGTCAGTTGTACTTAATTTAATTTGTAACGTATATAAATGTAGGTAGAAAAAAGTGAACGTTGATAAGAAAGCGGGAGTCACAAAGCACTACCCGGGACCCCCAATCAGACTCCCCACCCTCCGGTCGTTGGTGGATGGTCGGGTGTAGTATGCAAACATGAGATAGCATGCTTGCGGCAGCTTAAGAAAGTAGAAGTCATTTTTGTTGTTGTTGGCGCTCTTGGAATTGTGACAGACAAATTCGAAAAATGTCTAAAATTGGAACTGAGACGCTTTAGAAAACAGCATTGTTTAGGACAGCCAGAATTCTGAAGAAGGTTCTGTTGATGTAGAAAGGTGGAGAAAATGACAAAACTGCGTAGTCATTTGTTATGACCCGCTCATAATCATTAAATTACGGTATAAGATCTGCTTGTGAAAAAGATGAATGTGATTTAACGGCTGCTTTTGGCGGTCTTTATGCGTGTAAATAGTAAATCCAGTATTATCATTGACGTTATCACGACTAGAGTACAGTCTTTTCCATTTTTTTTTTCATTCCTCACCAAAATAATAAGTATACTAATAAAAAAAATATGCAAACCAACATTTTTTTTTCTAGTCAGGAAGAACGCTGTATACAAAAAGTTAAAAACTTAACCTTCATTCCTCTATTCTACCATTGAACCGTCCACAAGTGATCCGAAAACGCCGATGAATCAATTCAATTAATTCGATAACGAACATTTAGCTAGCGGACAAAATAAAGTCATTTAACTTCTGAAAAGCGTATCTTTGAAGACATAATCCAATGAAGAGATCCAACATTTGCCCAAGGAATTTACTTCGTTAACATCTCATGTTGATAGAATACAGAAGTCTGGTAAATGAAACGATGCAAAAAAAATCTGTTTTTAATTAAAATGTGTAAATGCCATGTTTAAGCTTGCTAAAATCGAGCAAGCCATGACAGTATGAATACGCATTTCATAAAATTAGTAATAAAGACAGTTTCCTCTTTGATGAGTGACGATTCTTGTCTCTGTCCGAACCAAATGTCGATTTTTCGTTTGAAGTGCATAATAAATCCTCTTTCCTTTTATTTTAAACTCTTGACGTCTTCGTTTACTCGTGTTGTTCACACTTCCGGTTTTATTTCTTGTACGATTTGCCTCTGTCCATCTTTAAAAAAAAACATCTTTGTATTTATTTCTATTTTGTACGCTTTCAAAATGAGTTATATTATTTCAAATGAGTTATATTATTTCAAATGAGTTATATTATTTTAAAGCACTGCAGACATTATTACATTATTATTTAACGTCGAATGTATCAGGAGACAGCAAGTCTTTTTAAAGGTCCAGCACCTTAACAGTAACTTTACAAGCTGCAGTAGTACGATTATTTTCTGTTGTATTTCTAATTATTTTTTATTTTAATCTTTCAATAAATATATTTGTAACTATTCCCTCTATGTCAGTGATGAAGTGACACAACTTTTACTTTTTTATGTACACTGGCTTTTATTTTTTGGCTCGGGTTTTCCAACATTCGGGCAAGATTTTGATATGTAGTGATCTAATAATCACGAGAAATAAAAAAAAAAAAAACTAATTTCCTATGATCCACTAGTAAGAAAGAAAGCGCCCTATTTTAGAGTAATCCACTTTTTTTTTCATATACCTCTCGCCAAAAGAGCACATGGATTTGAGCGGCTCTGGAAATGAAGACTACAGATAAGTTTTGCACAAATATCACGTTCTCATGTTTAACATTTTCCCATGACAGACCCCATCACTTGCAAATAATTTATTCATTTACCACGCCAAACACAACGCAAAAACAGAAACATTTATTAACAACCACATTACAAAAACTTTCTTATATCTACAGAATTAGTACAACCAAATCTCCTGTTAAATAAATCCTTGTAATAAATGTCTCATTTTGCTGCTATGATGTATATATGTATATTTTACTAAGTAAAAACAGGAGCTAAACAATACCTATTATAAGATATTTCTCTATTTCTTTAATAACTCTCTCTCTCTCTCTCTCTCTCTCTCTCTCTCTATCTATCTCTCTCTCTCTCTCTGTGTTCAAATTTGTTTTCTTCGTTTTCATTAAACATTCTGGGGGTGGTGGTTGCGTTTCTTTTAATATACCACATTTAATCCTAGAAATTATTTGATTTTGTAGTATCTTGTTTTACGTTTTCAATCTGTATTTCAAGGGATTAGGATTAAAAACAGTTTCCTCTTTGAAGTCGATTTTTGATTCGAAGTGCGTAATAAATCATTTTTCCTTTTATTTTAAAATCTCGACGTTTTCATTTACTCGTTTTGTTTACATTTCCGGTTTTATTACTTGCTTCTGTCCATCTTTTAAAAGCTCTTCAATTGTATTTAATTCTATTTTGTTTGTACACTTTCAAAATGAGTTTTATAATAACCGCGCCAGATTGTATTCATCTCCCATGGAATTAAACAACATGAAAAGACGAGAAATATTTGTTCATCAATTGTAAGCAAACGGAATCGTTTTATTAAATTAATAAACAATACAGTCGAAGAATGCATTGTTGTTTTTCTGGATATTTTAAAACGACTCTTTAATGTCAAGAAAATTGTATTTTTATATCTACCCATAAATAAAATATACCATCTATGAATGGTAATGTTAATGGTAATAACTGTTTCCTTGAAACATTTGACATTCATTGAGCGAGCGGCCAGTGCTAATTTTAAATAATTTTTCAATAAAATAGGTTTCTGTCATTAACTGCTGTCACACTTTTCAGTATAGATGGGTGGAGATCTTTCTACCTAAAATTTAGATTGAAGCAGTGTGGAACGTCAGCATCGATTATGCTATTATTTTCTCTTCAAGTTACACGTGCTATCCGTTTTAGCTGTCACTGCTGTTGAAAGTCCTGATGTGATTCCTGTTATTTGGTGCCGTTCTTTGTTTGGGGTTCTCTAGCGCCACTTAACTATGTTCATAGAAGGATTATTTGTGCCAAGACCCACAGGCCTCACTCGCTCAAAGTCACTTTTAACCATCGATTGTAGTATGTGACTGTATACAGATGATCGTTTAGATATTTGCTGCACGAGTTTCGAGTTATGCATAGCATCCATATGAAAATCTCGATCTGACAAGGCTAGAAAAAAAAGGAAAAAGAAGAGAAGGTTGAAGATTCCAAAGGTATATCAAAAGCCACACAAAAAAATAGGATATATATATATATATATATATATATATATATATATATATATATATATATATATATATATATAATTACCACTGATTAGTGAGTTCGATTCTCACTGGATGCTCCATACTTTCGGCCTTGTCCTACATCTAAGCTACGCTTGGAAAATCTATATATATATTGGTATTTTTTTACTCAAAAAAAATATATATATATATATATATATATATATATATATATATATATATTAAAAGGAAAACAGACCATTTAAGGCTCCATAGTAATAATTTATTTCACGAGAGAATTTTACTTTTTCTCTGGATCCTCAGACTTTCAAAGACGAAACGAATTTACACTTTTGACGGGCATTATTAAGCTTATATAAGTTGAATTAGAGGGTGATGAGTAATGGTTTGAGAGACATGGTCGAGCTTAGAGAGGGAAGGGAGAGCTTAAAATTTATCTTTATATTTCTTTTTATTACATTACTTAATATTGAGGAAGGAGGGGTAAGGATCAGACATTGACCTATTTAATCGGTCAACTTAATGGAAATGATATGGGAAAAGCAAGAAAGAAGAAAAAAGGGAAAAAGAAAAAAGGGGGAAGTAAATATATATAGGCTTAATACAAATATAAAATTCGTCTTTTAGCTGATATAGGCACGGTGGAGTAATGGATAGCGGCTTGGATTGAGGAATCGGAGAGCCGAGTTTGAATTCCAGTCGAATCCATTACATTCACTTACGTGCTAATACCCTCTTCTTCTCCCTCCAGCTATGGGTAAATAGCAGAACAGACTGGCTTGAATGGCAACTGGTCTAGGAGAAGGACAACTCTGAATTCAAAACCTGCGGAGTGTCTTTTGGGGACCCTGTGGCACGTAGCCTCTGTATTCGGCCCTTCAAAAAGTGTGGATAGTCCTGCACGAAACCTTCACCAATATAATCAAATCTCATGTGCTGTTGTCGGGCTGTCGGTTTCCTGGCAACTGATCTGCTTGACCCTCATACGTCGAAGTCGACGGGAGAGTCGAGAATATATATATACATATATATATATATATATTGTGGACACTCTCGACACGAATGACAAATGAGGGTTCAGTAAAATAAATAGGTGTTCAACTTTTATGGACACTCATGTGTCTCCCAAGGGCTGCAGGTGTTCTGCAAACTTTTCGACAGATGGAACATGTGGTTGACCCATTTTGTTCGAGTGGTCGAGGATCAATTGCCACATGTTTCCGCGACTGGACAGCTAGGCTGGCTTTACAAAGCCACAATGTCAGGTAAGGCTATCACTGAGAGGATCAGCATGCTGCCAACTTCGCTTTAATATTTGCACGCAGTTGATCCTAATGTTCAAGTTGGCCTCGCTCAAACGTTTGTATAGATGAGAAGCAGGACAGGCGCCAGGTCCTTCGCTCTGACGCTTTGCTTTCCCAGAAAGGAAAGGGGATTTGCTTTTGTAGCGCAAGATTGCCCTTCCAAATGACCTGTTTGTTAGAAGCTGACTAAGGAGAAGTTCTTTTGGAAGTCTGTTATCGCTTATACGAAAAGAATGTCCTGTCCACCTGAGTTGGATTTTCATTAGGATGGCTTCAGTACTCGTCACACACACACATATATATATATATATATATATATATATATATATAAAAGTGAACATAGAAGTCAACACTTAGAGACGACAGTCTGTTTCATGCTAGATGCAATCCTCAGGCCACGAGTGCTGTTATTTTTCTTGGTTCACTTTTATATTTACACACGCTCTATCTCTGATATTGAGCACTTTATCCCATAAATATAGCACATCTTAAGACTATATTTCTTCATATATATATATATATATATATAGGGTCGATGAAAATCCATCAAAAAATAAGATCAGAAATTTACGAACATACTAAGTATACAAAGAGAACTTTCATCCAATCAATAAATTGACAGCCATTCGAGTTTATATCTCTTAAAACATTAAATACGAGACTTTGCAACAGGTCGTAGTCAGTTAACACAAAATACCAGCGCTACTCCCTTTCTTTAAAGAGATGTTTGGTGATTAAATATTTCGCTCGAAACTGAAACAACATGCCGACTTCCTTCAGTCGATACGTTTGCAAATTGTGAGTAATAACATTTACTAAAAATCTATGGACTTTTTTCTATATCAGACACGTTTCAACAAACATTTCAAAACACTATGATTGCTTTTTATGCAAAGATATCTCGAAAGAAAATTAAATTTCCCCAATGTTTGCATGCAAAACCTTTACTGTAAATGTATGAATAAATTGTAGTTTTAAATTTCATAATTATTGGGAATTTATGTACTATTTTAATTATGACTGATTAATTACGAGTGCTGCTACAGATTAACGCCAATGTGATACAGTCTCTAGGGCAGTGTTTCTGAGCCCTAGCGTTCCACAAAAGAGGTCGCTAAGGGTTCCACGGGAGACAATGATAAATAGGTTAATGCACTTTTGAACAATTCTTGTTTCATTTTATTTTCATAATTTTACCATACACGTACGGCATATTGTTGAAAAATCCTTGATTATTATAATGAATGTTTCAACCTCTTATATTACTTAAAATTATAATAATCATAGGGAATGAATTTAGCGATGTCTTTATGGCGTCAGTGTGAAACCATCTTTACTGCTTAATGGACAAGACATGTATATGCTAGATTCGTGTATCATTGGGTAACTCAATCAAATACAGAATGAGTATCCATATGTTTATCATGTGACTCCAATAAAAATAAATATAAAAGATAGATATTAATAATGGTATATGATAATTTTTATGCAAGGCTTCCCTGAGATATGAAAACTATTTCAAGGGTACCACAAAGGCAGTGCCGGTGCGTAATATACCCGAACCCGGGAGGTACCAAACCTGATTGGGGGTTCAGGCAATGCTTTATTACCCTAGCCATCTTATCAACATTTGCTTTTTTTTCTACTTACATTTATATACGTTACAAATGAAACTAAGCAAAACTGACTAATGAAGGATGAAAATTTTTCGTGGATTTTGACGTCATTCTGGGGTCTTTTTTGTTCAAATAAGTGAATTTGTTTCGCTCGAAAAGACAGTATATAACATTCACTATTTTGTAACCATAATGTTGAATGTGTTCAAATTATTCAACTAGAAAAATGTCAAGTTGATGTTAAAAAATGCCACAAACATTGTTGACTTATTTAAAATGGAATGATCTATTAAGAAATGTCTCTAATTTGTATTTAGATACGTTGTATTTATTTTCAATTTTTCTAGTTGAATTGCTCACCTATATTGCATATGATTGTACATAGTAAGGTTACAATGAAATTTGTATTTCAAATGAATACTACCTTATGAAAATTGAGATGTAGTAGTGTTGGGAGCCCGTATTTGGTGGGTATCAAAGATTGTGGGCGTATCAGAAGTTCGAGAGTGTATAAGAGATTCGTATCAGAGAATGGAGGCCCCGACCCTGCACAAGAGTAAAAAGGTTGAGAAACACTGCTCTAGAACGACTCTGTTTATAGCAAAAGTTAAATGAAACGACTATAGATCAAATCACTGGTCAACAGTTGAAACTACAATCCAGCTTCTTTTAAAGTCAATTCGCTGTACTTCTTTTTCTTCCTGCAAATTCTGAGAAACGACTTTCTCTATATAATACGCATGATCATTTTATAATCACTGTAAACAAAACTATTTAGCATCTAAAGATGCATCCGCAGAAAATCAGCTTACAAACATTTCACATGTAAAAGATTTTGTGATAGTATCATATAAACAAATTACAGTTGTAAATTGTATCATTCTTCTTCTTCTATAGGCCATGACCCTTCGGGACGTTGGTGATCATTCTTCCCCACAATTTCCTGTACTTCGTATCACTTAATGAATTTTGTCTTTTTGTTATTTCTCATAAAACTTGCGACACCATCCATTTACTCAAGCTCTCTAGGTAGGTTATACACTGTAAAAATGCATTGCAGATTATTTCATTATATATAATTATTTGATTATATACATATATATATATATATATATATATATATATATATATATATATATATATATATAGGTATATTATTATATATTTATACATAGATAATTATTTGATTATATATATATTTATAATTTTTATTATTACTTTATATATGTATATATATAAAATACTTATATATATATATATATATATATATATATATATATATATTTTAATTATTTGATTATTATTTTTCATATAATTACTTACTAATTTATTATATACATACATACATACATACATACATACATACATACATATATATATATATGTATATAAATAAAAAAAGAAAGAACAGTAAGATATAAAATCGGTGTTCTTATAGAATTTTTATTTTACAAAATAGTGCTCAATGTAAATTTACAGAGCATTAATATTATAAACCATATTTTAAATCAATTAATTTATAATACATATATATATATATATATATATATATATATAGTTGGATTGATGTGAGTTTGGGACCCTGGGTTTCACGCTCACTGCGATCGTCAGAAAACTAAATATGTTAGCTCTATCACTTTCCAATAAGTACCGTGCATATATAATATATAAATAATATATATAAAATTGTACATATATATATATATATATATATGTATATATATATATATATATATATATATATATATATATATATATATATATTATATACATACATTTTATATATATATATATATATATATATATATATATATATATATATATATATATATATATATTTTTTATGTGCCGTGTCCTTCAGGACGTGGGCAATCATGGCTCACCACTCTAACCTCCAGTCCTTTTTTTGTTCTTAATAGCGTTTGTCTTTTTGCTATCCTTCCTAATTCCTGTTCTCCCAACCATTTACACAACTTGGCCATTCTCTGCTTCCATCTACCCCTCTTGTATTCAATCTGTCCTGTGAGTATCACATTTTTCAAGCCTTCTTTCCTCATTTTGCGCTCCAAAAATTTCAACTCACTCTTCCTGATGTTAAGTATAAGTGCCGCTTTTTTTTCCATTTTCTCCTAAACTTCGTCGTTGCTGACATGTTCAGTCCGTTGCATTTTCATCATTCTTCTGTCTCTTCTTTATCTGTGAAGAGATTGTCCAGAATTCACGGCCATAGATGAGAACTGATATTACGTAACTGTCCAGTACTCTTTTCTTTGTTTCTAACGAAATTTGTCTGTTTCTTAATATTTTGTTTAGTTTTTAGAAGGCATCTTCTGCTATCCCAATGCGCCTTCGAATTTCAATGTCACATTTTCTGTTCGCAGTTAAAACACTTCCCAGATATTTAAATTGTTGTATTTTTAAGAATGAAATCCATCAAATAAAAATATTTAATTAATGAGCAGGAGCTAAACATTTTCTACGCCATTGATTTGTTTTGTGTGTGTGTGTGCGTGTGCGTGTGTGTGTTCTGAGATTTCGTGAATATATTTTAAAATGGAGGAATTGTTTATGTGTGTGTGTGTGTGTGTGTGTGTGTGTGTGTGTGTGTGTGTGTGTGTGTGTGTGTGTGTGTTTGAAAGAGTGAGAGAGCGTGAGTGTTCGCCCGCGCGTATGCATGGTTGCACGCGCGTGTGTATGTATTGTAATCTAATAAACATTTCTTAAGAAACAGTTTCTCGTGCATCTAATTATAAGCCAAGTTTCGAAGGGAAAAATCGCCTAGAAATGTTGTGAATATACACAAAAGCAGTCCACGACAAGCTCTAAATAATATGAAAACTTTTTTTTTTTCTTTTTTCTAGGAGAAAATTGATAATGTACTAGATTTGTCTGCGTGCTATTATAATTATTTCGGAATAGTAATCCAATTAAACCTTCTATCTGATGGCGGTCGGTGTGGCTACAGGCAGCACTTAAATTTACTGAATGGAATAAAAGGAAAGGGCAGTGTCGTTGTGTTCACAGAAGGAAGCAAATAAAGATGCTTATGGCTATAAACAGAAATAACACCCAACAAAATACCTTTTTCTTTTCATTGCAATCGTGACATTTATTGAAAGAAGGAAAAAAAAATTAAGAATCTCCACAATGAATTAATCGTGTCTTCAAATTTCAGCAACTATCAATTTCTGTATAACTTCTAACTGATTGTTAGATCTCAGTAAGGTTTTCTCTTCTTTTTTTCTTTTTTCGGTTGTCTTGTTCCACTTGATGCCGGTCCGGGCTTTGATACGCTCCTAAGTGGTCCGCCGCCTCGGTGAATGTGTACAAGACTTGCCCGGGATAATTTCCTTATGTGACGGCACCAGATGACGCCACGGAGATAGTTCCATCTCGCTTGAAATAAATAACATCAACTTGATTGGTTGAATATGTTTAGTGTAAAGAAATTGTGCTCTTTCGATAGAGAGTTTTCTTTGGCTTTTCTTCGTTTCGGGCAGCACTCAAGTTCCGTGTTGTTGACAGCCCCGCCTTGCAAGAGGCACGCTGGTCGTCTTATTGTCGGATGATTGCTCTTTATCAAAAACTCACAGATCACAGGCTGAATGGAGAAATCGAGTGAACAACAACTGTCGTCGACGGAAAATCTCGTTGGAAATGATAGTTGCCCAGAAATATCAAACATCGCAAGTTTGCCGTCCCCTGATACGCTTTCTTTGTGTACGACTATTGGTACGTCCATCATTGATAGCCGGGGATGATTACTGTCCGTTTATGTCCAAGGCAATCACGATCTCCACAACGAGACATGGCCCGTCTGTTAATGAACTGACCGTGTGTCAATCGCTTGATGACCATCGCTCAGTGCTTAGCAATGACATTTACGAACTTCCATTGCATCTTCTTTAGAACAAGGGGAATAGATTCGGTACGGAAACTGCTATTTGACCTGGTTGTTTGTGGGGTGGGGGGTGGCTATAATGGAACAAACGGCAAATAATAAAAATACAAAGAGAAAGAAAAAAACAGAAAAAAAAGACAAATTTCTTTATCTTTTAATATGAGAGTGGAAATAAACATTAATTGAAACAAAAATGTTTAGGGCATTCTCGTCTACTTTTTTTATTTTTAGTTTGATTTATTTTTTACGCAGAACAACGCAAAATCCCTACCTAGAAAAATAAAGATGTACAGGGTGTCCATAATGTTCGTGTGCACTTTAAAAAATTTATAACTTTATTTGTATTTGCAATAGAAATAATTTGTAAAAAGGATTAGAAAGAAGTAAATCTATATTTTTTAGGGTTTTATTGAAATTTTATTTAACTTTCCACATGTTCTCCATTATTAGCAATACAAAGGGTAATACGATTTTTTGCAGTTCACGGAAAACATTTGCCAACTGATTTACAGTAATGCCTGAAATCACATTAGTTATTCTAGCTATACTTAAAACTAGGTACATTAAACTTTATAACATTTTTTTACAGATTATTTCTATCGCAAATACAAATAAAGTTATAATTTTTTTTAAAGTGCACACGAACTTTATGGAACCCCTGTAGATTACACTTGATACAAAAATGGCGGCGCAGTACTTTTAGTAAGCAATGATTAATCGGTAAGGTAAAAAATTAAAAATCTTCAAAATGAAAACTTCTAAAATTACTATTGTTGTATTTTAAAATAGTTGATATACATATGTATATATATATATATGTGTGTGTGTGTGTGTGTGTGTGTGTGTGTGTGTGTGTAGGTTTATCCCCTGTTTAGATTGTGTTTCCGGTTCCTTCTGGAGTTTTTTTTTTATTCCTTCCTTCACTCACAGTAACCTCTCGCGTCTTAGTTGCATTGATGTGAATTTATTAAACAAATATGTGTGTGTGCGTGTTAGTGTGTGTGTGTGTGCGCGCGCTCGCGCGTGCCCGTGCGTGCGTGTGGTAGAAAACGAAAGAGAGCGGGAGAAAAAAAGACACACAGACAGAGATAAATAGACAGATAGATAAATATATATATATATATATATATATATATATATAGAGAGAGAGAGAGAGAGAGAGAGAAAGAGAAAGGGAAAGAAACAAAAAATCCTTGCGACAGTAAACTACCTGACGTTTTGCTATATATAATAATAATAACAATAACAATAATGATAATAATAATAAGAATAACAATAATAATAATAATAATAAAATGAAAAGAAGAAGAAGAAACTCTCTCAATATACTATGCTAACATAAGAAAATTGGTGGTCAATTTGTCTCTTTACTTGCAAGCGTGTATGTCTGTGAAATAAAAAAATAAATAAATAAATAATGGTCGGGTTTTCATTAGCGATACATGTTTCACTCTATTGGTACCCAGTCTATTAATATCTATTTCACTCTATTGAGCCTACTCATATCTATCGTATGTCATCATATGTATTTAAACCTGACATCTGAACCTAGCACCTGGCAGCATAGAGGTGGCCATAAAGTAAATGTACAGTGACGATAAAAAGAATTTAGGTTAAACGTTTTTTTATAAAAATTAATGCCTACAAAATGTAAATTCGGTTAAAAATGGCACAGGTGGAATGAAAGGAAAAATAGCAGAATTAATTTCTCATAGAAAGAGTTTTATTTTTTTAAAAAGCTAAAATCAAATAATTACAACATTTTATTGAACTTTTTGGAAATTATTTTAATTTTTACGACAAATCCAACAAAAATGTTGAATAAAAAATACATTAAATAAAAATGTTTTGATCGCAAAAATAAATAAAACAAAAAGCATTTAAAAATGTTTCCCATTTTGTTCAAGTTTAGAATCTAGGAAGAGCCGCTAGTGTACCGGTTATCGGCGCGTAAAGTGGAATGGGCAAACTGAATTCCAATTTTGGTCAAATCTGTTGTGTTCACCTTTGCAGAAATATCGTTATGAACCCGTGACTTCTCGTATCAGATTAATAAAGTTAAAATATGTGGGGTATAGGTTAAATGGTAACAGAGCAAAATCCTAACAAACAAAAATCAAGTAGACAAAATCCCAGCCTCTTACCACAAAAGTGGACAAAATACCAGGCCAAAAGCCTCATATATAAAATATTTAACATTGAGAATTCAAGGAACTTTTAATTTAAATTTTAATGTCAAATTGAGGCAATAATAATAACATCCAACATATACACCTATATGTACAAAAAAGTTATTTCGTAAATAAAAACATTATTTAAGCACTTAATTCGTCATTATGTAGTTCACTGCTACCAGCAAGCAGAAAATTATTTTTCTCCTGATGATGGCAATGTTGGCCGAACTGAAATAATAAAAACGAAGGAATATTAATATACAACCCAGTATCTCTGAGGATTTTAATTTTTTAATATTTTTAATTGTTCAATATATATATATATATATATATATATATATATATATATTAAGGCATTTTTATGTTTAGTTTATACATTCTTTTTATGGATACAAATATTTAAGTAAATGCTCTCTTTATAATAAACAGTATTAAACATTCACCGGCCTGAATTTTCTGTGAAAATTTCTCAGACATTCAGGCCGGTAAATGTTGTTTAATACTGTTTATTATAAACAAACATTTACTTAAATATTTGTATCTATAAAAAGAATGTATAAAAATAAAAATGTCTTAAAATAATTGTCGGACTTTGTCCATTTCATAATGTGTGACGTCATATATATATATATATATATATATATATATATATATATATATATATTGTATTTTATATAAAATTTTATAGAACTTTTTCGGAAATTATTTTATTTTAATTTTAACAAATCAAACAAAAATGTTGAATTAAAAAATACATTAAATAAAAATGTTTTGATCTAAAAAATGAAAGCAAAAAACATTTAAAATTTTTTCTCTTATTGTTCAGGCCATTATTTAAAGGAAGTACAAAAGGTACAAATGAAAAGATTTAAAATTGACAAGGTTTTCAGTTTCACGGAAGCAGATGTTAAGTGCAAGGGCGTGGGGGAGGATGGGACGGCATTGTCGCTTCCTCTATGTTCCCTTTCTTTCTTATTATTATGCATGCTTTCTTTTTCTAACTAAAACCAAACAGCATTTCTGATATATCATTTGCCTTCAGGCTCGTCATGAAAGCGAAATGTTCCATTATTTATCTGAGGTAATGGTAGGTAGTGAAATAAATAGACACTCACCATAATACCTTTATACCTTTATTTCCAGCAACGCATATATACAGCTTCAACGTACCCCAGAGAGAAGCTAGCCGGAAATAAACAAAAGAGTTAGGTATTTAATCTCTATGCTGCTGCTATACCAAGAATTTGGCAAAAGCAATTTTTACTGTTAGTTCACCAAATACAATGTCCAAGGGCAACTCAAGATAGAGGGTTACTAATAAGATTGTAATCGAGGAGGAAATAATGAGGACAAGTAGGACAGATAGCGGTTGACTCTGGGCTTAAGTGACCAAGATTATAGTCGCCAGGGAAGCAAGGAGTTTGTTCCATAAAGTCTTATTACAGAGCGTAACTCATGTTCTAAATAATGGCGGAACAAGCATAATAATAATAACTAGAAAGACCCGTGGCAATTTCCCGGTTTTCCTATTTTAATTTTCTGAGGAATTTTACTTAATTCTTTAATTAATGATTGAATAAGCTCATGGCGAAATCTATGACAATAAAATATCCGTAGAAATTCTCCTATTACATCGTTAAATATTTAAGCTTAAAAATTTTAACAAAATATTGCAATAGCAATCATAAATATGAATGCTGGTCGTTCTTTTAAGAAGTGGGTACAAATGAAAAAAATTGAAATTAAAAACATTTTCCATTTCACTGAAACAGCCGTTAAGCATTTCTATCTTCCCTTCTTTCTTTCTTACTTCCTTTCTTTCTTTAATTCATATGATTTTTTTCTTTCTACGCAATCAAGACGGACCAATCCATTATTTATGAGGCATTGGATGGAGACGTTAAATACTTCTATCTTTCCTTATTTCTAGCCAAAGCTCCGTCTTACGAACATTTCTATTAATAATAATTCAAAAATAATTCAACAAATGATGTTATTCGATTCGTGGGAAGTGGAGTTTTTTTTTGCGATTGACTTACTCGGTTTCCGTCGTTCGATACGGTACGTCTGAAAAATGGTGATTTTTATCGCGGTCGCCACCACTTCTCGGCCTTTGGCTAAGATCAAAATGTAACATCTGCTCTTATCAGCTTAATTGATCATCTCTCTCTCTCTCTCTCTCTCTCTCTCTCTCTCTCTCTCCATTGTTTTCTTTTTCATTTTCTTACTGAAACCAAGTAGTGACTTTTCCCCTCTTTACACTTGATCAAAACGGAAAAGGCCATTATTTATGAGGTATTGGCAGGTCGTAACGGTCGTGCGAACTAACGAAGGCAAGGACAAGCTCAGTTATAATACGATAATAATAATAACGTGGTAATGCGACTGAGTGTTATAATGGTTATATTCGGTATCGTATAATTGTACCTCAGCGTCGCTTTGTTGGTATGTTGCTCACTCACTCAAAAATAATAATAATAATAATTTCAAAAGTATTTAAGGAAAGAAAGTTAAACAGTGAAAAGAGTTTGTAAAAAAATTACTTCTGTTTAGTTTATGCTTTTAATTCTGATGTTTTAACCACAGACCCAGATAATTTTCCGTAGGGCAAAAGAAATATTAAAATAAATATATATACACTTGTACACATGCACATGTCATCCTCATTTGTACCAAATACAAGTGCCGTCCAGAATAGTTATGCCGACGAGAATTTTTTAACTGCTAAAATGAGAATGCACATTTCTAATGGGGCATGATGCCAGGAACAAAATTATCGTGCCGCGGAAAAAATTATTTTGAAAAATATTAGGCGCGCCGTACACCAAATAAACTTCTATAGCGTCGATTACAAGTACAGCTTGTTTCTTTCAAAGACAACCGATATTTGTACATAGACGTGTGTTTTTATATTCGTATGCATTCTTGTTTTATCTATAACTCGAAAAAGACAGGCGTACTGTCGAAATATCGTTGTAAATTATAAAACGTGTGTGTTACTGTTTTCTTTTATTTTTATTTTCTGAAAATCGTGCTCTTCTGGAAACAAAAAATTGTTCTGACAAGTACAGCCCACACCTTACGAAGGGCTTTATCTATGTAATTTAATTTTTTTTTTTTTTTTTGTCAGTGGAAAGTGTCATGACGCCATTTCTAACCTTAGGTCCCCATGCGGGACCCGGAAAGAAATGTGTAAACGCCAGAAATCAAAGAAAATAAAAAATAATAATAATAATAATAATAATAATAATAACAACAACTTATGGGAACATCAACAATCCCGGTTGTAGTTGGAGCCGTAGGACTGGTTGGAAAAGATTCCAGTAGGCTAATGGAAGGGATTCCTGGAAGTCCATGCCTCAAAGAGATGCAAAAAATTGTTCTGACAAGTACAGCCCACACTTTAAGAGGAGCTTTATCTATGTAATATTTTTTTTGTCAGTGGAAAGAGTCATGATGCCATTTCTAACCTTAGTTCCCTGGGCGGGACCTGGAAAGAAATGTGTAAACGCCAGAAATCAAAGAAAATAATAATAATAATAATAATAATAATGTCGATAGTTTTTAGGATTTTCTGCGTCATTATCTGTTGGTAGCTTTGAAAAACTAAGCAAATACAAAGATCCGGAGGTGAAAATAGAAAAGGTGTGGCACTAAAACTGTTCCTGATCAAATAAGGAACTCAACAACAAATCCACAAAAATCCCTGGTTCACCATCTCTCCAGGAAATCCCCAAAATAGTTCAAACAAGCACAGCCCATATCCTGTGAAGAAATTTATCCATTTAAGGGTTTTCTTAATAGCTGTCTATTTTTAAGTGGAAAACAAAATAGCTGTCTATATTTAAGTGGCAACAACAAAATAACACACGCTTCTCTTGCCCTAGGTCATTGACTATGACCTGGTATCTCATAATAAAACAAATGTTGGTCAAAAAAATTATTCTAATAATAATAATAACGAAGAATTAAAAATTGTAATCAGTCATTCGTTGAAAGCAGATCCTAATAACCGATTATAAAAATAGATTACATATTAAATTGTAAATAAGAAAAAATGTATATTTATTGATCCAATATGTCATAAAATAAGTTGTTAATTTGTAAATAACGGCTTAAAAAGCCACAAAACTGTTTTCAATTAAACATATGCACCGTTTATTGCATTTACAGTATGATCAAATATTTTTCAATTTTTTCAAGGGATGACTGTAAATACATGCCTATATTCTGGTAATTCGTTTTTCAAGAAAAATAATTTATAAAAATACATAGTGTTTGAGTGCTGTTTTGGAATTAAATAGTATAGAAATCAAACTGTATTTTTATATATTTACTATATAACGATATAAATATTTATTTTATCTAGCGACGTACCTATCTGCTGCACTCATCAAAAAGTGATGTGTGTGTGTCTATGTGTACATACAAGTTTGATTAAAAAGAATCGACAGGGACTGTTTGTTTAATTATTTATTGTATTTTTACAATTTTTTTAAGAAGGTGTTGTGTATTGTGTTCGAAATTGGGGAACCTCGTACACAATACTCAAGACCTTACTCAAATATTGTAAAAATTAAAAAATACAATAAATAATTAAACAAACAGACCTTGCCTGGTGTTTTTTAATCAGACTTTTTGATTAATACTTACCTAAATATAAATATATATATATATATATATATATATATATATATATATATATATATATATATATATATATATATATATATTTCAGATCGACCTCGATCTTTCTTCAGAAATAACTGTTTTAGAGGTTTGTTTACAAGTAGCGTCCGTCGCGAGATACGGACGCCACGTGACATGGAACGGCACTGTGTTCGAACACTCCCAACGTAAATCTAACTGTAATAATATTTTAGATTTTTTTTTTAAATTTAAAAAAACAAAAAACAAACAAACAATTTTTTAACTATATCAAAAAAAAATGGGGAACAAGGATCGTTTTTAACGTATGGTTAGTTTATGATTGTTGAAGGAAATCTAAAATTACCTCCAGATTCACCAATATATATATATATATATATATATATATATATATATATATATATATATATATATATATATATATATATATATATATATATATATATATGTATGTATGTATGTAGGCAAATGAATAAGTAAGTTCCATCTTGTTCATTTGACTACTATTATTCTATTTATATATATATTTTATGTCTTATTTCATATATATATATATATATATATATATATATATATGTATGTATGTATGTCTGTATATATATATATATATATATATATATATATATATACATATATATATAATATCGCACATTGAGTGCTGGTGTCTAATAAAATAGTGCTCGATGTCTACTAAAAGTGTTCTAAATACTATTCATTTATTTTTTTTTCTCATTAGTAGGACACCACTGAGCTTCATGCACAATGCAATCGTCATGCAGTGATTGAATTCATTGTGCATAAAAATCAAGGTTATGTTACCGGTGAGAATATATATATACGTGTGCCTGTGTGTGTAAGGGAGAGATTATAGTTGTTCCAACAAAAGAAAAGTGTATATTTTAAAGAAAAAAGAGAAGCCTCAAACGTTTTTGATTATAATGTGGATTTTTTTAAAATATATATTATACTTTATTTTCCATAAATTTTGCTACACGTGTTTCAGGTTTTGCAACCTTCAACAGGCGAAGAATGGTTATTTCCACGTATTATTTAAAGTAGTTAATTTTTATTGAATAGGTTTTTGCATTAAAAAACTTTGGAGATATATTTTTGGAAGGTATGTTTCACCCTCCCTCTTTTTGATATCTTGCGCGTATTTTATCATTTGTTTGTTCACTGTCAAAATCCATGAAGATATTATTTCAGTAAAAAAAAATTATGCAATATCAAGTCTGAAAATACAGAAAATCTGGTTAGCATCTTACCAAAAATAATTCAAAAATAATTCAGTAAAACTCAATTTATTTATTTATTTAAATTTTGAATTAGTGCTTGGATAATTTAATAATAATTTAATAAAACACGTTATTTTCTTTCAGATTCGACATAAAAATATCTACACATAAACTTTATTTAAAAAAAAAAAGTTACTTATAATTTTTCAGTGCGATTTTTATATTAATCCCGTTCCTTTTATTAAATAAAGACATGTTTGAAGAATAAAAAAAACTGTAAAATTCAATGCCATTTTGGAACGTGAACATTTTTTTAAAAGAATTTTATTTTATTTATTTCTTTTTAGCAACTGTTAGATTAATTTTGGTATGCATGTACCTAAAGGACATAATTCTTATATCTCGCTTTGACTGATTCAATATCGGAAGAGTATTTATGAATTAATCTAATTTCATATCTCACGTTGAATCAGTTTTTTACGTCTTGAAAACTAAAACACTATTTTCCGTTTCATCATACGTAACGGATGTTAATTTTATCATTTTTTTCCGCCTGTCTCTATTTTCCTGCATTTATTAATATATTATACAACAATAACTAATAATTACTTCAGGGATTAAACAAAAGTTGTTATTTTAAGTTTTTATTATTTTAAAAACAACTGTTTGCTTTATTTTCCTGCATAGTTTGTTCCCTTCACCACCAAGAAAATTTTCAAAATTACGACGAAACTATTTCATTCACAAAAAATATACTTTAAGGTAATTTTGTCTAATATTTACGCTTGCAATTGAATAAATGTTTTGTTTTCATATTAATTACTCTAAATAAACATTTACGCTATATTTTATATTAAACTATATCCTTAAATGAGTGACTAAAGAAAATTTATTATTATTGATTATTGCACTATGGCTTTGTGTATTTTTTAGGTTTTATTTTTAATTTTCGCGCGCTTTTTCGGACAGGGATATAATTACAATGTTTCTATTTTTTGTCTTTGATCTCACAGGCTACAATGTGTAAATAAAACGTTATCGTCATTCTGTTTTAAATAAAAGGTAAGCATTACTTTTATAAAAAAATCTAGTTAATTAATCCCTAAATTTACTAATAGTCTTCAAAAAACATCTCTAGGGCAAATATTAGATTTTAAAGAGAATTTTAAATTTGTTGTTTACATTTTTCGTGTACAATGACGAGTCGATGAGTGACGAAAAAAGTTACAAGGTTTTAAAAATGTTAATTTATATGCGTAAATTATTTTAGCTTTCAATTCGGATTAATTTTTAGGCTACTATCTTTTCAAATTGAAGCGAAATTTAAGTTCAAAGAAGGCATTTACATTAATGCGTTTTTCGGGGGTGGGGAAGTCCATGGCTACACCTAACACTCACACACACACACACACAAACACACACGCATACACACACACACACACACGTACGCACACACCACACACACACACAAACACAAACACATACTAGTGTTTAATAAAAAAAAACAGAGCATGGACTGAATTACGAGTATCCGCTAGAAATAACGTTAAAGTAATAAAAATCTGTCAGATTAAAACATGAAAAATTCATTCCTAACTATATATATATATATATATATGTGTGTGTGTGTGTGTGTATGTGTGTGTGTATGTGTTGTAGTATTGTAGGTTTACCAATACGCCGTTAGATGGCGCTGTTAAACATCTATAAAAACGGGACACTTCCTGTTACTTTATTTTCTTTCCTCCCAGCATGCTGTAGTGGCAGCACCAACATAGGACATATCTTTCACCACGTGACAACACTTTCACACACACACACACACACACACACACACACACACACACACACACACACACACACAGGTGTGTGTTTGGATGGGCAATAAAATTATGTTTTACTGTCTAAAAAGTTGTTTTTATTGTCGTTTTTTTTATCATTTTTCGAATTGTCAATATGAATAAGTATTTTCAGTTTATTTATTTTAAGAATTAAATTAAAATAAAATACAAAACATTTACCGTGAAAATCTTGTTGAAAAAACATTTACGGCATTCTACGATATCGAGTAATGATTTAAACTCATCTGATTATTACTATTTTTGTGAGTTCAATTCTCAGTGGGAGTTTTCGGCTTGAATCATAAAAAATAGGACCTATAGCATGATTTAGTAGTAGTATAGAACATTAACAGCTCCATGTTGGGCGCTATGTCGGTGATGCGTGTTACTACAAATAATAAATGGAAATAAAACAGTTTTTAAATGCGAAAACTCATCTCTTTCAATCGTTTGCGGTCTTTCGCTATCATGTTAAATAATTACTTTGGACGCGAAGGGAGAAATATATATCCATATATACGTACTCGCATGAAAAGAGACCAACAATTGAAAAAATTAAATGGGAGGTACCCGGATGAACGAAAGAGACAGAGGAGGGGAAGGGATTTGAGGCAGCAGAGAAGAAGTGAGAGCTAAAAGTTGGTGACTGACTGAGAGCAGGGAATGAGAATTTCATCCATAATATCATTTGTCGGTTCAACAATTTTCATTGAAAGCAATCAATGAATATACAGTTTTAGCAAGTTAATTCATTATGTAAGATCTTTTGGAAAAAAAAATTACAAATTCCTACAATTCAATGCCAATATTACACGTTTATTTATTTCATTTTTTGTAATAAAAAGACTTTTGTTATTTCTTGGTAAAACAATCAACCAGATCCTATCACTGTCATATAATCAAGGATGGAACTAAACCAAAATGCAGGATCTGCGGAAAATATGATGAAACTGTAGACCATATTGTCTCAGGATGTCCGGAACTAGCACAAAGTGAATAACAAGGTAGCGACATATGTGCACTGAAAGATATGCAAGAAGCACAAAATCGAAACCACTGAGAGATGGTATGAGTACCAACCAGATACAGTTACCCATGATAACAATGTAACTATCCTCTGGGACCTGACAATTCAAACTAACAGGGAAATAAAAGCCAAAAAACCTGATATTATCATAAAAGATAAGAAATTCAGGAAGTTTATATTTATTGACATAGTAGTACCATTTGAGAGAAACACCTGCATGTCGAGAAATTGTCCAGATTCAAGGAGCTGGAGATCGAGATTAACAGCATGTGGGGAATGAAGACTGAGACTGTACCAATAGTAATCGGAGCTCTGGAACTAGGGAGAAAAGGAATCGACAATTTTACTAACAGTGTCTCACGTAACATCAACATACAAGTTGCCCAGAAGATCGACCTACTAGGAAAATCCCATATACTAAGAAAAGTGCTATCAATTAAATGGCAATTCTGTTATAGGGTCTAAGGACCATAGTTTGGACCCGGATCTACAAGATACAAAGCAGGAAACATAAGATGCACAAATAATAATAATAAACAAAATTATGTTAGCCCAAAATGTAGATTCTGTGATAAATATTCAGAAACAAATGGCCATCTTGTATCAGGTTGCATGGTATTGGCACCCACTGATATAAAACACGGCATGACAGTGTGGGTCAATATCTGCATTGAAAAATCTGAAACTTTTACAAAAAGGAAACTGCAAGAAATTGGCATGATCACCACCCAGACCCGGTTACAGAAATAGGACTTGTAACAATTTTATGGGACTTTACAATGCACACAAACAGAACAATCAAAGCTAGTTGCCCAGACATCGTGATCGGAGACCGCAAAAACAAAATGTCCATTCTTATTGACATGGCACCCTCTGCAGACTGTCATGTATCTTTGAAGATCTTCAAAAAAACAACAAAAAAAAAACATCAAAATACAAGGACATTGAAATCGAAATCTTTCGCATGCAGATATTTTATTATCTCGACATTTCATTTTCTTTTCATCAGGCATTAATCTGACCGTTCAAAGTTCATAGCACAGTTTTTGATATTCAAAATAAAGAATAATAGTTATTCTTTTGTAATATATATATATATATATTCCATTAAGCAGATCGAATTTGAATGTGATATATATATATATGCATCATCTCAACTAAAAGTAAAAGAAATTCTCAAAAATGATTCTGATTAAATCGATTCAAGGGTTAAATTTATAATGTCCACAGTTCATCATGCAAAGTTCAATAAGAAAAAATAATAATCACATTTATATTTTAATCATTCCTGGAGCTCTCAAAGCTCCTTACTAATTAATCATTCATTGTCGTTATTCACTTATTATCTTTTCTGTCCGGCCTTGATTTAACAGGGGACTTGATGATCTCTGTAGCCGATTCGGGGCTCTCTCCAACAGTTGCTAATTCTACCTGTAATTCCACGGTAGGTTCGATCACATTCAAATTCGATCTGCTTAATGGAATCCCTCTTTCGCTCGGGTACTTACCAGCCAGTTTGCTCTGTTCGCTTGACAATTTCACTCGCCTCTTCAACAGGTTACTGCTACTAGTAAAATAATCAATAAGAATCCCAAAACGGTCGGCCAAACTCTCATAGCACACATATTATCTTTCCAACTCGGATTAGTTCTTCCCACTAGGCTTAATTTAGATTTCAACTCTTCTGAGTTATTTTTTTTAAGAGGCTTCAATAAGTCAGGCATTTTCTTTTAAGAAACCTCAGGGAATTCCTTTACTATAGGTTCCCATAATTCTGTCCATTTGCTCACGTTGGTTGGCATTTATTTCAAGAAAGATTCTTTTTCTTCGAATTTTCTTCTGCTTGGTAATAAGGGGAGAGTGACAACGGGTGTTCATGGGCTCCACACCCCATTGGAAATTCTACAATAAATAACGGTGGCTCCACTTTTATAATTCTAGTAGGCTTTTCTTCACAGGCGTTCGATAATTCTAGTTCTCTTTGGGTGGCTACCGCCCAAATTCCATCTGATATGCTAATTGCTGAAGGTAATATAACACTGGGTAATATTTCTATTTGACAATTCTTCTTAATTCCCCTTTTATTTTTCTTAAATAATTCAAGTACACACAGATCATGACTACCAGTCACATAAATTGGACTTGCAGATACACAGATGCCTAAAGTATCAACCTTACATTTGTTTGTTTTTCACCCGTTAACAACATAAATTTTGTTCTGGACAAATTCAAGGCTAAAAATTCCGCTTCTATCTTATGTCACGGCTTCTAATTTTTGATTTGTATTAGGATATGGAATAGGAAGATTTCTTACCTGATATATTTCGAAGGTACTATCCCTATCTAACAGAGAAACTGATACCAGTACTAATAACTTCTTATCTTCCAATTAAGTGACACACTCTAGGGCACTATAATATTTCCATAATTGCTCGTTGGGATCTACAGGTAACCTAAGGTGATGAGGTAATCTAGCCTGTATTCGCAACAACACTTCTCTTAATTGGGTTGGAGTTATTCTTGGTGACAGGTGTCCCATAGACAAGATATCCAACTGAGCTCTCACATTATCTGACTGGTCTGAGGGACTGTACTTGTTATCGACAACAATATTGTTGTAAAAACCCTTCTAATACACTCAGTTCCGCCGCTAGGGATCCTGTTGAACACCTCCTCTCTAAAACTTTACAAATGGGAAATTAACCAATTTATGCTACCCCTGTTCTTAGCTAATTCCAAACTCGTAACATTAAGAATGGATAAACTTTCTCTAGCTATTTGAGCTAATACCTGTTGGTTCATTTCCACATCTTTCTATTTTCTCCTAATCGCCCTTATATCATCTTCTGACACTGTTCCAAATAACACACTCAATGCCTTCCCTACAATAGGTAGTATTTTTTTTTCTAGTCTGCAATAACTCTATCCCCTTCATATATAGACGCATATCTTTCCATTGTCTATCAAGTATCAAGGACTCTTGGGCCAAAGAATTCATTATACAGTGGTACTCTTCATTCTGTAGATAATCCTGAGCTACCTGTATTCTAGCCCTATCGAGCTTCGCTATTTCTATTTCTAAACGAGCTAATAACCCTTCATATAGTTATAAGTCTATCACTAGGGTTATCAACCATTTTGATCTAGTTATGATCACCTCACTGGTCTTTTTAAATATAGTATTTGCACTATGTTCCCAGGCACTTACTGCCAAAATCAGCACCAGCACTACCAGTAGTTTTCCCCTGTCCATATTTACAATGAGATGGAGATAACAGTCCATTTTCACTCCTACATTCCTTTCTGTCATTCTTCTTATGGCTATCGATTTGCGTAATTACCTGAGAAAGTAATCCAGTCCCCAGCCAGCGGCGTCACGCACGCATGGGGGCCCTTCCAAACATACGTTAACACCGACAACCGCGGTCCGGCCCACCTCAGGCATTTATTTTATCAATCTTCCCATATTATCTATTCTGGGTCTTCGTTCGCACTGCCCCTTTCAGCCATAATTTTATAAGTAATTTTTCTAATTCCTTAGATGATTTTTCAGTTTTTAATCGTTCTTTTAACTGGTCTAACGGAATCTCATTCTCTTCTTCCCAACTATTTGACCCTTCACTACTCATCATCAATGGATAACCAGCTTCATTACTTTCCCCAGGAGATTTACTTTCACAATTATTGATGCCCTTTATTCTTTCCAAACTCTCTGGGGTAATCATAATTTGCTCTTCTCCCACTTCACTATCAGTCTCTAATTCTTCGGGTTCAACCAAGGTTGCCCTCCTCCTCCATTTTTCATTACCCTTCTCTTCATCTCCTTCCCATTCATCTATCTCAGTTGATATTATATCATTAGTAATGGATCCGCTTGCCCTTTCCTGCTATTTGATACCAAATTATGTAAGAAGAAAGTCCCGTCTGTTCCACTATCCTATAAAAGTAATCCATCTCTGATCCAGCTTACCTTCCACTCTCAGGTGTACTTTATAATATAAAGGGATATATATATATATATATATATATATATATATATATATATATATATATATATATATATATATATATATATATATATATATGCATATAGGATGCATTCAAATTTGCGCCTTTTTATATTTAAATATTTGCATTTTTATATTTTACACTAAAACTATGAAACTGAAACTACTTTTAAACAAAGTAATTTAATAGGAGTGCTATTTTTACCGTACAGTATGTATGCATGCATATATGTATGTGTGTGTGCACCCGGGTATATGTGTGTGTGAAGTAGAACCGAAAAGTTTCTGAATTATATGAAATTGTCAGTGTATAATATCCGCTTAGTGATTAATATTTACAAGAAGATTAGGAAGAATATTAAAAAAATATGTATTTGTCATGTAAAATAAACGTTTTAATTTATTATTAGTTTGCGGAGTTATAAATATATAATATATATATATGAATATCGTACATTGAGTGAAGGTGTTAATAAAATAGTACTCGATGTAATATAACAAAGCTATAAATTATATATTAATAAATATATATTTTTTCCTCGGCGGTAGCCCTGAAGATTGCGTTGTACATGAAACTCCGCGTCGTGTTACCAGTGGGGAAAATGTTTATTTTATTATATATATATATATATATATATATATATATATATATATATATATATATTGCCTTAATAAAGTCCCTCAGAGGACGAAACGAGTGGCTAAGATTATTTTTCCTTTTATCTTTTTTTATATCGTCCTCTTACAGATATATTCTATCCGATATATATATATATATATATATATATATATATATATATATATATATATATATATAAAGTGTATGTGTGCTTTGAATGATGTAGTATACAACCATCAAGTTCAAAGTTCAAGACTATATTCCTGCAAGACAATTCACCAAAGCTGACTATTGTTCTCGTTACCAGAAAGGTTTTGAAGACACTGAATTAATGTAATGACCAACAGACAGTAATCCAATAAATAAATAAAGAATTAAAAAAAAAAAAGTGTCCTATCATTAAAAAGAGATGTATGTGCAGATGAAAAGCAATATTCAAGCAAAGACGGTCTAAATTGCTGCAAGTAATGTTAGGGATGAAACCACAGAAAAGTAACAAAATCAATGAAAGATAGACGCTTAAAGGTTATATAACGTCAAGGAGTCCATATTAACATCTAAACCGATAGAATACTTTATTCTGATATCTGAGATGTTGTGTCTATCAAGTATATACTCCTGTGACCGGAATATTTTGGATTTATTTATATGTGAAACTGTATGTTACACATTGCATAATGAAAGCTGTCACCAACAAAACAAGCTCTTATCAATATATTAACAAGATTAGATGTTATAAACTCAAGCGCACAATATATGTTACTCATATATAAATATTTGATGAAAATTTGACTAATAACAGTTACTTAATACTAATTTCATTGCTATAATATATTTAATAGTATATATATATATATGTGTGTGTGTTTGTCTGTGTGTTTTTGTGTGTACGTGTATATGTATATGTATGTTTGTAGGCAAATGAATAAGTTCCATCTTGTCGTTCATTTGCCTACTCTTATTCTGTAATATTTCGCATTCCAGTCGTATCCATTAGATTGACTTATGTACTAATACCCTTGGGAAAGGTATTAATTCAAAATTAATTCAAGTTCATTAAACTCTAAATTCAAAACCTGTGGAGGATCGTTTGGGGACCTTGTGACATGTGGTGCACCAGGTCTCTGTATTCGGCCCTTCAAAAAATGTGGTTGGTTCTGCACAAAGCCTTCACCACTATAATCAAATCATATGTGCTGGTGTCTGTGCTGTCGATTCCTAGGAACTGAGCTGCTTGACCCTCGTGCGTCGAATACCATATATATATATATATATATATATATATATATATATATATATATATATACTAGCAGTAAAGCCAGCGTTGCCCGGGGGATGTAACAATAAAGAGATAGATCAAGTATCGACCATCATAAAGACTGAAAATAAAATTGACAAAGATTATTGTTTAAGCTTGACGGACACGCATGTCTTAATTAGTTTTTTTTTTTGGGGGGTACGAATTGGTCAAACCCAAACTCAAACAAAAACATTGTTTTTCAATCATTATGAGTCTATCGATTGAATAGAATTTTATTATAAATAATTGTCTTGTAAATGGAATTTTTAAAGCATTCTGAATGTAAAAAAAAAAGAAAAAAGTGTGCAAGACAAAAACACTACCTTCAAAAAAAAGTGAAGTTTTGTTGAAATCAGTTTGAAAAACGTAGGAAATCCCATCCCATATATAAACGAACACACACACACACACACACACATACACACACAAACAACCTGGGTTTTACAATAAGTATAACTCGATATGAGTTGTCCCCCTTTCATTCTGGTGACAGAATTGTGTTTTATCGTGTTTTCAAATTGATTTTGTGCAAAAACAATTGTGTTTTTCCAATTTTGGGCGCTGTCAGAACCACCGCAAGGTAATTTTACGCAGTCTTGTGAAGTTTTGTTGAAATCGGTTGAAAAATGTAGGAAATCCGATCCAATATATAAACGTACAGACACACACACACACGCAATCTGCGTTTTATAATAATATATATATATATATATATATATATATATATATATATATATATATATATTCAATTTTTTTAAACTTCAAATGACTTATCTGGTTAGCCGACTCAAGCGTTTCGCATCAAAAAAATTTCATCAGGGCTAGATGTTAGATAAATCTATAAAACTTATCATCAGATATCATATTTACAGTCTTTCTGAACGAACGGACGTTGATGCGAAAATACTTGAGTTAGATAACTAGACAGGTGACTTGAAATTTTCTTAATTTATTCAATATTATAGCTGCAGATATCTATTGAGTTCTTTTTTGCCAAAAAGTTCTTCTAAACTGAAAAAAAGGAAAAAATTTCCCAATATTTTCTCAGTTGCATTATTGCATTATATATATATATATATATATATATATATATATATATATATATATATAATCAGTGAAACATTTCAAAGCACAAAGTAGAGATGTTCCAAATTGGATTATATATTTACTATTCCATCAGATCTTCAACCAAGTTTACTCAGACATGTACACGCACGCACGCACGTACACATACATACACACAAACACAAACGCAGTGACGGCAAAATTATTTTTTTTAATTTAAATTTATTGTTAATTTTCTAATATTTCCTCAAAAAGCGTCGCCGTAAGTAAGCCATAGTTAAAATTCAATAACATTAGAATGTTTAAAATATTTCAAATTTTTAAGATTACAGTGTAGTTAAAAATATCTAAAAAAAGTGGGGGGTTGCGTTGTATTCATCATATAATTTTACTACAAGTATTTCTCCTTTACATAAATCTTGCAAACGATTTATACATGTGGCAACACCCTGTAAAACTCCGTGTTAACAAATAATTTTCTGCGATATTTTAAACTAAAAGTAATATTTTTTCAGTTTAATTAAATAAATTAATTAATCTTAGTTAATTTTTTTAAAATAAATTTTACCAAAATTATGTTTTAATTTTTAAAGATTTTTTAATAAAGTGAATTATGTTATGTTAGCATATTTATCAGTGTAGATGATTTTAGCGATTAAAAAATCATTTCAATCAATTTAAATTCGGTTTGAGATACAGCAAAGTATTTAGCGAATTTGAAATATTAAATTTAATCAAAAACTTCAAGAAAAACTTTTCATTTTTAAGATGCATTTGAAAGTTTAGATATTGCTTTTTATTTATATATATATATATATATATATATATATATATATATATATATATATTTATGAATAAAAATGACAATAGGAAAACTGGAATACGAATTTTGCTGTTACACTCGGTATATTAAAGAGAAATGTGAATATGAATTTTTTCTTATGTTTAAAACATAAACATAAGAAAAAACTTAATACTTTTAAATGATATGCGTAAATAATCATTTTTCACCTGATGAATGTCACAAGAACCAAAACGGGTGTAGCAAAAAATACGGACAATGAAGTATAATATATAAAAAGAATCCACATTTTAATCAAAAACGATTTGTGACATCTCATTTCTTTTTTGAAATATATACTTTTCTCTCGTTGGAAACTATAATCTCTCCATCTCTATCTCATCTCTCTCTCTCTCTCTCTATATATATATATATATATATATATATATATATATATATATATATATCGATAGATAGATAGATAGATAGATAGATAGATAGATAGATAGATAGATAGATAGATGAATAGATAGATTGTTTTTTATTATTATTGATCTTGAAGATGTTATATCCCAAAGGACTAGAAAATTCATCAACTTTTTTTTAAATAAGGGTAAGTTTTGATGACCGAAGTTATTAGTAGATGTTTTAATCTTTTTATAATAAATGAGAAGCCTACGGACATTTGGGGAATTATCAATTGACATGTACTCGGCTAAATATATATAGATAAGCAAATATGTTCGCGTCTTATTTCATCTTCGATATATCTATCTATCTATCTATTTTAATATTATCTTTATTATATTTATATTTTAATATAATCTTCGATATATATATATATATATATATATATATATATATATATATATCTACATATCTATCTCTCTAGATATATATATATATATATATATATATATATATATACACAACCACACACACACACATATATATATTGAACAATAAAAATATTAAAAATTAAAATCTTCAGACACACTGGGCTGTAGATTAATTTTCTTTCGTTTTATTATTATTATTTCATTTAGATTCCTCGAATAGTTTCGGCCAACATGGCCATCATCAGGAGAAGAAATATTTCTGCTTGCTGGTAGCAGTGAACTATATATATATATATATATATATATATATATGCGGTGTATGCAAAATCGAGCGACAGAATATATAGTACAATTTTTCTTTATTTAAAAAATAAAGGAACCTTTAGAAAATATGCTTGTGTGTGTTACGGGTATGTGTGTGTGTGTGTGTGTGTGTGTGTGTGTGTGTGTGTGTGTGTGTGTGTGTGTGTGTGTGTGTGCGTGCGTGCGTGTGTGTGTCTGTGTTTGGCCTGGCCTAGTAGTTGTGATAATCGTCGTATATTTCCAATAGTGGGTTCCACTGGTTAGTGTTTAATCTAATATAAATAAAGAAAATAAAAACGACAATATTTCGAAATCTGATTTTCAAAGCAGGCACCCATCCCAAGCCACACACATACACGCGCGCGCACACGCACACGCACACACACACACACACATACACACACACACACGTGCGCACGCTCTTCAAAGATTAAACACAACATGATCTTCCTGTATCCAATATCCGCTCCGTCTCCGACTATGCTCCAGTAAATATGTGTGAACTTAAATTTTTCCCTGGCTACCACCGCCCCGCCCAAATGCCTCTAACACCGCCATCAAGAACACACACGAACACACACGAAACGATTGACACAAGAATAATTTTCTCCGTTGAGCAGCAGCCTCACCTTCGTCACAAGTCACACCCGCTCCTTCGTATTTATCGGCTCAAAAAACTCACTCGCTTACAGGCCTGCTCACTTGTTTACACACATATATGCTGACTCGGGCACCTCGACGTGATGCAATGGTTAACAATATTGTCTAGCTAGAACAATTACTACTGAGTAGTAAATTCGATCCTCATATATTTTGGCCTTGTGCCACATCTATGCTATGCTTAGATATGGCACAATCGCCATAGATGCTAACTACTTCATATCAAATCAAAGGGGGCTTTGTGATGCAGTTGACGGCTGGGTTCACGGTTCCAGAAAATTGTTTAAGGAAAAGGAGACGCCATGATTTATAGCCGAAGATTATATTAAAATAAGACGCGAACATATTTGCTTTTGAAAAAGTATCTTAAAGCACTTAAGCTTTTTTATTAGCTTTACAAATTTTTCTCAAATTATATTATTGTCTTTTCTGTAAGTGTAACTAACAGTAAGATGAAATTATTGATTCTCGATTTTTTTGTTTGATTTTTTTTAATATCAAAAAGAAGAATTCGACTTTTTCGCTTAAAAAAAAAAACACGTCTTATATTTTTACGAACAACTGACTTGGCACTTTCTTACCGACGTAGCGTGGCTTCCCTGGGTCTTTTCTACAGATATTCTCATGGCAGTTGTTCTTATGAGTTTTCCTCCTTGGTACCGCGACTGGATGATTTTAATTTAAATTCATGTAGTGCTACTAGGTTAGCAACTAGTATCTGTCTATATTCCTAAGATGAGGTATTATGTACACTATTTACATTATTCATACTATTGTCCTCATCTTTGACGCCATATTTATTAAAATGTTTCGGCCTTTCAGTATCTGTCTATATTTCTGAGATGAGGTATTATGTACACTATTTACATTATTCGGATTATTGTCCTCATCTTTGCCGCCATATTTATTACAACATTTCGGCCTTTCAGTATCTGTCTATATTTCTGAGATGAGGTATTATGTACACTATTTACGTTATTCAGACTATTGTCCTCATCTTTGTCGCCATATTTATTACAATGTTTCGGCCGTGACAGGACCCAAAGAGTGTGAGTTCAATACCCGGTTAAGGCAGTGGAGAACTTGGAGATTGGAATTAACAGGAGATAAATTATAACTGGCATCCATTAAACATGGCACATGGAACTAGAGCAGTGTACCCCCAGTGAGCGAAATAAGGGGTTCAGTTCGATATTCCAACCACCTTAAGAAGCCCAGAACGTACAACGGCCGAAACGTTGTAATAAATATGGCGACAAAGATGAATGTAAATAGTTTATTAGTAACTAGGTTTCACTGTTTTATTGTTGAACTACCTAGATTCAACCGTATGTTCTATTCTAATAGTTTCTTTTCTTGCTTATGGGACCACCTTCCGATTTCTTGCTTACCTGTCACCTACAATATTTAAAGATTTAAATGCAACGTCAGTCGCCATATTCTGCCTTTATAAATGCGTTCTGTTATTGGCCTTTCTCCTCACTTCTCATCATTAAAGTCTTCTCGTTCTTTTTCTCTTTATCCCAGTAACCCACTGCGTCCTAGTGGCTATATCGCCTTCCTCGGGGTGAAATGATTAAAAGAACTATTACTTTATGGGATTATATAGCGTAACGGTTACGAAGTGGAAAAACATAATCGGCAAACTGAGTTCGAACTACGCTTGAATTTGCCTGTATTCACTTAACACTAATGCACTTAGCAAAAGCACGTATCCTCTTTCCCTGCGTCCTCTTTCGGCACCAGGTACGATTCTGGCGTGATTAAATAATTTCCTTCAATTCGCCACCCCTACACGGTACTTATATGGTACGACAGGCTTATTATTTTTCAAATAATTTTCTCCGCGGCATTATTATTTCGTTCCACGTTTATTAAACTTATATAAAATTTCCTGGCGGAACGTTTATTTGAACCAGCACGATATGGTTCGTTACAATCACTTACTTACACGCAAATACACTTAGGAGGAGTATGAATCAATTTCTTCTCCTCCCAGCTATGGATTAAATACAGGACAAAAGGAGTCCAATCGTCTTAGGTGGCAACCAGTTTACTGCAGAAAGAAACGACAACCTACAGCAGGAAATCTTCTACCTAGTCAGTCATGATTCGAAAGAGACATGATCGTCCCAGCGTGTATTGGCCTTAACTAACTGACTGACTGGGGCTTATTTTAAACTAGCTTAAAAACTGCCCAATAGGGCGGCATTTCAGCTAGCTACTGCGGGGTCTCTTGATTTGGTCTTCATCACAATAGTTAGAGAGGAGGAGATGTGATAAGTAACAATAAACTAAAGAATGACTCAAAATTGATCCCTGCTCTTAAGAATTGCATTATTATTTAAGCTTACCTTTTAAAATTAAGATAATTCTTCTGTCGCTATTTGATTTAAAGACAATTTGATGTACGTAGGTCCTAACTTTCCGTACAAATAATTATTTTTATTTTATGGGTGACTTTTGTTGGAATTCACAATTAATTTCGTTTATTCCCAAATTTATTTCCAAGTTATAAAAATTGTTATCATACAAAAAATTCGTCGCAAAAAATCACGTAAAAAATCGCCCCAAACAATCGCAATAATGAAAACTAGGGAATCCTAAATTTCAAGATTGCAGGTCCGGATCCGGCCCTGAATGTTTTTAATTTGTTCACGGAATCGGCCTGATTCAAAAATGGTATGATATGTTGGGCTATGGCCTCTAAGAGTAAAGTGGAAAAAGTGTGGCAAAGTGACACACTGACATTCGCATTTATTATATAGAAGTTGAAAATTCCCACCAGCATATCTATTACAGGAGTCAATTTTAGTTGGTATAGAGCTTGACTAAAAATACCTCGTTGCGACATATGAAAATGGTTAACTTACAAGAAAAGAATAATTGGATTGAGGGAGCGTTTTAAGAAACCGCTCACCCGTAAATAAGAAATGACATTTATGTAAACTTAATAATACCTCATGTTATTCAACATAAATATTAATAAATATTAATTTTCTACGGTTTATCAATCCTTTGGAGGTCAACGTAAATAAGTTTTTGAAGCAAGAATATCAAAAATACAAAATAAGAACCCAGTAAAATGACCTTTTGCATCAATACACAGATTATTTTCGATGCAAATATTCCAACAAAATTCGTTTCATAGGAAGAATAAACAACTACTGTTTGTAGAAGTATCTAATTATGACAAAATTCTATTATTGTTATTATAAGCAATGCACATGACTAATACAGTGTAACCCGGATATAAGAGACCCGGATATAAGAGAAACCCGGATATAAGAGAGATTTTCTCTGGTCCCAAATTAGAGCCTGTGTTAATGTATATAAAATAGACCAAACCCGGATATAAGTGAAACCCGGATATAAGAGACTTCTCCGGTCCCGACAACTCTCTTATATCCGGGTTACACTGTACAAAACTTTGTTGTTCATTGATTAAATTCGTTAACGAAATGTGTAGTTAGAATGTAAGCAGTAAATATTAAAAAAAGACTTTACATATAGTCTTACCATTGCCTGATTTACCTATAGGTTTACCAGGCCTAGGGCCTCAAAATCTATAGGGCCTCCAGCCAAGGTGTATAATATTTTTGGCATTGTCATTGGCCTTTCTTAGACATGCTGTTATAACGTATTGTAGACCATGAATAACCATTAAATAATATTAAACATTCATCATCATTCTAGGCTTTTCTCAAATTGTTTAATTTGACACTTTTCCATTTTCCTCTACTCGTGAGAATGGGGGTTTTGGAGAGAACTCACAATTGGAATAGCCTAGGGCCTCTCTTCATCTAAATCCGGCCCTGGGTTGCCGAAAAGTCTTGCGGAGCATCTAAAAAAAAAGACTTGTATCCTTGACAAGCAGAAGTGGAAATAAATTTATCTGTACGCACACTCGAGCATAAGGTCGTGTTTAAAATGAAAGTTCTATAACACTACATGGAATACAAACACAACGGAAATAGTATAGTTCACTTACGTATTTTGCTTGTTTGTTAAAACTTTGTGTATTTATGTCTTTATTGCAATTTCTATACATAATCCACATACATTTCCATTGATAATTCATTAGTATTAACTTAATTCTAAAGTATTAAATATGAAAATAAACGTTCCCATCCAGGAAACATTAATCATTCATTGAGTGAACTTTTCGAGTTACTGTCGGTTAAAATTTATTAAATCTTTTTTCCTAAGACGGTTTTCATGAAATAAGATTCTCAAATTCATTGTTATTGCTCATTCTAGTATTGCCGGGAGTTTCCTTCCAAACCTTTTGCTTAAAGTCCTGTGGAATGTTAACATCTTCATTATATCATTATTTCACTGTCGTACATATGCTACACACTTTTGTTGTTGTTGCTGTTTGGTGGAAAAATTATTTTTAAATTTTTCGATAACCACCGGATATTTTTGAGAGAAGCTTACAAATGAATCGAAGTGATAAGTCGATGCTTATCCGTTAACTCCGCTCGAACGGAATGTGACACAAGGTCGAGTTTAAAGTGAGTCGGTACCCTACGCGTACGTGGGCTGATGACAGAAATTGTTAAAGCCCCATTGGAACTACCTTTTGGGGATACCTCAAGCGTTAGTTAAATAGGCTGGCCCATCTCGAAGGAGAAATAGAAACACCTCACCCCCGCCCACACGCACACGCACACACACAACGGGAAGGCTCGAGCACATATTAAATGTTAGTCTCCCCGGCAGGTAGAACCGGAATTGGAAAGTAAGATGTTCGGTTTTTTCGATTGTTTATATATTACATGTAGGAGAAAGTTGATAATAAATTTGAATTTCGAAGGAAATCGTCTAGTAAATGTAAGAATTAAAAAAAAATCTCGGTTTTATTGTTAAAACATTTTTTTACAAAACAAAAATGTGCCAGAATTATGACTGGTCATGATACTGTCGGAGTTAGCTCCTCCTTAATTCCCAAATTATCACTAGAGGTAACTCTCCCAATTCTATAAATACTGGGCGACTTCTCGCCTCGTTCTCTTTTTCATTTCTTCATTTCAGTGACTACAATGTAAGCTCTCTTAGAAGATCCGCGTGTTCCCATTTATGGGAGACACTATGAACATTATACACACATACACGTACGTACGAACATTCAGCAAAATACGAACATTCACTAAAAAACAGACACAAACATTCACACACACACACACACAAATATAATTGTCTATTTCCATTGTAAAATTGTTTTGTTTAATACATATATTTGTTTATATATATATATATATATATATATATATATATATATATATATATATTGTTTGTCATCTTTATCTTCAGTTGGACTTAATTCAAGTCCAGCCATTTTCTTGTAGGTGGACCTTTTAATATTCTACCTGGAGTTACACACGTGTTTCTAATACAACACACACAACACCACCAACCACCGGTTCTTCAGCAATACACTTGTTTTAGGTTCACTTCGACGTGACGTAATGGTTTCCAAACTCATCTTGCTAGATCAATTACGATTGAATAGTGAGTTCGATCTTCACCAGATGCCCCATACATCCGGCCTTGTGCCACATTTAAGCTACGCTTAGAAAATCGCCATAATATACTTAATTCTACTGTCGCATATAACAAAGAATTCTGCTTTTTAAAAATATCCAAAGGAAGTGAACACGAAAAACAAAGTACTACCGTTTACTGATTTCATTGTTATGGTAACTTCGAGTGGCGTCTGTGTTACCATAACAAAGGAATACTTCATTATCTGAAGCAGAATAGATCATAAACGTAAGCAAATATATAGTTGCATTGTGTTTTACTTTTATAGGATAAATTATTATTTAATTATATGTGAATAAAACAACCGAATGAGTTCTCTTTTGAAGTAATTAAATATAATGAATTAAAGTCAATAGACATGATCAGGTTTAAAAAATACAAATATGATTGTAAGCATAACGCATATTTTAACTGCTGTTTAACAAAAAAAGGATGATAAATATCTAATAGTCAAAGGCGGACTGGGTCTAAAATACGGGTTGCGATGGGTAAATTGTCACCCTTTTATAGTTTCAATTTCGTGCATGCGCGTTGTTTGTTTTTAATTTTGTTGACCGTATAGTATAGTAGGGCCAGTTAGGCACCGTCTGCGAGAAAGAGAGCACTATAACGCAATTCACTATTTCTTAGTAATTACAATGTACATGTACTGTACATGTTACTGGCGGTAGATACCAAATGTATATGCAGAATGTGATCATTTAATTTTTTATTTAAGTAATTGTTGATATTTCTAAAGAGTTTACTACACAATTTACACATTACCATATAGATTAAAAGCAGAACAGAACATTGCACGCAGCCTTTATATTAAGTGCAATCGTTTGTGTTCACTAAATAAGTGTGCGAATCAGCCAATAATTGCTTTTACATCCAATTCATCTAACAATTCCTTTTCAGTGCATATCAATATGTGCGATTTCGAATTCTCCTCAAGCAGCGAATTTCTTAAACTTGTTTTTATGTTCTTTAACTTTGAAAATGTCCACTCACATTGGACTTGAGTAACTGACTGATGGTTATAAAGTTCTTATTCCTTTCTAGTACTAAAACAGTTGTCGGTTTTTTTATTATTGGATTTTTATTTGGTATAGAGACCCACTCCAACAGGGCCATTTGCCATTAAGCAAACTGACACACTGGTCAGTCCGCCACTGTTGATGGTCTAATCATATCCCATAATATTTCTTTTTTTTTCTGTGAATTAATAAGTGAATTTTTGCATGAATTTTATTGTCTTCAATTCAATGTAATGTAGTAAAGTGATTTTAACTTTCATATAAATAGAAATGAAATCTTCACTTCTTTTGTGTAATGAAGGTTAAGTCTGTACAAAGGAAAGCACACGCATGCTCAGGCGCATGCTCAGGCGCATGCTCAGGCGTACGCATTTAAAAAGAAATTATTTTTCGACATTGGTTTTACACATCAGACTGCTCGATTTATTTTATCGATTTCCCTTCGCCTGAAGGAAGATACAGCAAATGCATGAGCAAAAATTATGAGTGTACGCACACACAAACATTCACGTACATAACAGACATATGCATGCACATACATGCATATATGCATACACATACATACATATATGCATACAGGATTCTCCTGCTTTTAATTACGTATATATGATTAAATAAGAAACAAGTAGGAAAATCTTTGTAGATTTAACATTCCTCACCGTTTATTTCGCTTTGTCAGAAATCTTGAAAGTGGAATAAAGCAGAGTAATGTTTTCATTTTTAAATTCTATGTGGATAAGGAATCAACAATGCATGTAGACTTCCAGTTTAAAGCCTCAATGAGATCTTGGTTTAAAAGTCACGTTGAGGCGTGAAATTGACAGTCACTATGTTGTGACGATAGCTTTGCACGACATGTCTATATCTATAAACGCTCTAGCGCTATTCCCGTATAAATATCGCAATTTTTAAACTATATATATATATATATATATATATATATATATATATATATATATATATATTCAGGTAGAATGTATTTGTGAAGGAACAAAATGTATAAAATATAAAATGTACGAAAAGACAAGCGGAAAAATATTTTATCCGACGCAAATGCCTTGATAAAGTCTCTCAGAGGTCGAAATGTCAACGGCTAAGAATAACTTTTCCACTAGTCTTTTTATTAATATATATATATATATATGTGTGTGTGTGTGTGTGTGGAAAGATTTTAGGAAAACTTATTTTTCCTTATATCTATACATATAGCATTTACATAATTTGTATCAAATTGTATGTAATAGGTTCTTAAAACACACTCACATTGATAGACATGAACAGAATGAGATTGATAGATATAAACAGACTGGGATAGATAGATAGATAGATAGATAGATAGATAGATAGATAGATAGATAGATAGATATGAACAGACTGAGATAGATAGATAGATAGATAGATAGATAGATAGATAGATAGATAGATAGATAGATAGATAGATAGAACTTTCTTTTTTTCATTGGCAGGTTCTCTCGGTTTTTATACTACTTTTCTATAGAGCAAGGCGATTTATTTGACTCGTTTCTGATAAATATGAATGCTGCTTGATCATATTGACATAAAATATCCTCGCCTTCTGATATGAGGTCAAGACACTGTGCGCATGAAATGGCGTCATTTCTATTAAAATTGTGATTAATGATTGAAAATATGAACAAATGTGTTATTCAGATGAACATGAACTTTCGGAACTGTTACTGTTAATTGATAAGAACACTTTGTCATCTTCCATGCAATCTATGCGAAATTTATTGGTGAATGACTGCGAAGGACACAAAGGTGTGGAATAACTATTATAGGAATTTACATCAGCGCCTCGTGGAGACCAAATTCTACTACATAGACGCTCCATTTTCAAAAAGGGTTACACTATACGAATATATCTACGCTAGCGCAAAATTGGAAATATACAAAAAATGCTGTTTTCCCTTGAAATGTCATGCTTTGTTCTTTTTGTTTTTAGTTTAATTTGTCTCATTATCGATGTGAATGAAGCAGGATGCTTACAAAAGAGAGATATAAATAAGATTTGTTTCATAAATTCAGTTGCCCATTCAGAAAAATCCCTCCTTCTTTAGGTGCCTTACTTAATGCACGATTCGGCGATTATTTCTCTTTTCGATTTATGACTCAGAAGTATTCCTTGGCTACTGTTATTTTCTGCCGTAGACTGGTTGCCAACCAAGTCTATAGGACCTAGTCTCTCCGAATATTTTAACACGTAGCTGGAGGGAGAAGAGACGGATTCTTACCTTTCCCAAGGTGCGCGTAAGTGAATGTAACGAAACTGACTGGAATTCGAACACGGTACTCGGATGTCACATTCCGAATTGTTTTCCATCGTACCATCCGCACATAAAATTACACTATCATTAATCGATGTGCAAAAATAAAAACAATATCAGCATTGATAACAAGCACTTATGTATAGATTTAATACGTGGGTTTGCGCGTGTATAAACACAACACACACACACACACACACACACACACATATATATATATATATATATATATATATATATATATATATTAACAAGAAAAAAAAAACAGACCACTTTAAGGTTCCATTTGTTAATGGAGCCTTAAAGTGGTCTGTTTTTCTTTAAATTAAATTATTCGCTCTGACTTAACATTCAGCTCTCAGGATTTCACCCTCCTTGGGATTATCCATACGGATTACCAAGATTTTCGTTACTTATATATATATATTACTTTACCCGATTAATTCTTAACGTGTTTGTATATAGAATTTCATCTTTATAAGTATATGGTTTGGTTCCATTTGGTTCAAATTTCTCTCTCTCTCTCTTTCTCTCTCTCTCTCTCTCCCTCTCTCTCTCTCTCTCTATATATATATATATATATATGTGTGTGTGTGTGTCTGTATATATATATATATATATATATATATATATATATATATATATATATATATATTTATTTATATATATATATATGTATTTATATATGTATATATATGTATGTATATATGTATATATATATATACATATATATATATATATACGTATGTATATATATATGTCTTTATGTATGTATATATATATATGTGTATATATATATGTATATATATATATATATTTATGTGTATATATTACGATTACCTATGAAAAAGCGTTGGCCGAAAGAATCCTAAGGTTGACTATGACGTCAATTTTGTTCAATTTTGTAAGCTTCGTATTGTAGCTTTAATTTTGGGAGAAAATAGAGAAAAACTGTTCAATATTTGCATATATATTTTTTACGGTGTTCCATGATCTAAGTTTTCGGCTAACGTGAGACTTCATTATAGTGGTTATATATATATATATATATAGTGTTAATTTGAAAGAATGTTTTTGAAGCCCAAATTGCCGGTTTTTCAGTGGTTTGCTGGTAAGGAGGCATTTAAGGCAACCAGGCTTTCTGGTAGAGTGCTCAATATCGAAGATAGGGATAGAGCGTTAATAGAATTATTATGAAAAATTTTTGTTTATATAATGTTATCTATGAAGTTTCTAGGTGTGACCCCTCGTCACAACAAAACTGCTGATATTTCTCGATTTTTTGTACTATTATTGTGGTTTGAGTGTATTATGTTCCTCTTTGCTTGATGGGTATTGATTGGTTGCTGACTTCTCTTCATCTCCCTTCCATTTTTTTGTTTTTTCCCTTTATCTTTTTTTCTTTCCTCACCTTCTCCATTGGTCACTGGTTTATTGCTATTGTTTTGACCATTGAATTCAAGTTATGCTTGATTCTGTTGTCTAGTTTTTATTTGGCGGCTATGGTTTTTGCTTCTTCGTTTACGTTGTTTTCAATCCATTGTTGCTTGTTTTCTAGAATTTGGTGGTTTCTTTTTCAGTTTTTTTTTTTTTGTACTTGCTTGTTTCTATTTTATAGATGACTCTGGGCAACAGAATCAAACAATTACCGAAAGTAGAACTATTCATTAAACTGAAAAACCAGAAAGACAATTTCTTAAATAACCAACATGCAGACTAATAAATCTCACAAAAACCAACATTAGAAAAATGAGCAAGCAAATTTTAGAATAAAATATGCACAAAGTTAAGGAGCATACTAAACATAAAACAATAGGAAAATACAAAAGAAAAATTAATTGGTTTAAAAACATCGCCAACAAAACAAAAACTGCTTTTTCATAAAACTAGACATTAAAGATTTTTACCCATCCACTAACGAAAACACACAATACAATCAATACAATGAACTAGATCTGGAGAAACAATACATAAACTTCCCAAAGATCTAAACATTATCAAACACTGCAGAAAGACAATAATATACGACGACCACAAAATATGGACAAAAAACGCAATACCAATAATAACAACAATACCAATATCAACCATACTTTTGACGTAACAACAACCAGCTATGATGGCGTAGAAATATGAGGCATATACATCATCAAAAAATTAACATGCATCATTAACAAAAAAGACATAGGCTTATACAGTGACGACGCACTAATAATCGTAAGAAATAGCAACGGCAGAACTACAGAAAAAATAAGAAAACAGATCATAGAAACCTTCAACACATTAGGATTTAAAATACACGTAAAATCTGACCTAAAAATAATAAACTTCTTAGATATAGTATTTAATCTAAACAACAACACATCCAAACGATACAGAAAACAAACAACAACCATATATACATCAACAAAAACTCCAGCTAATTTCCTGACGTATTCAAGCACATACCCAGATCCATAATCAAAAAAATACCAACAAATTCCAGCAACATAAAAATATTCAATGAAAACAAAAAATAGATGGAAAAAAATTAAAAATAACGGTTATCCAACAAAACTATAATATACAAATGATAACAAACCAGGCACAATAGAAAAAGAAACATAATCCGATTCAACCCACCCTACAATAATACGATGATAACAAAAATAGGAAAAAATATTCTTTAAAATAATTGAAAAACATTTCCCTAAACACAGCAAACTATCAAAAATCATCAACAAAAATACAGTAAATATCAGTAACAGCTGCATGGATAACATAGAAAAATAATAACCAAACACAATAAAAAAAATACCGAACAAAGAGAATAATAACCACAACATAAATCAGCAACATACGATAACAACAAATACAATTGTCGAAATAAAAACATATGCCCACTTAGCAATAAATACCTAACCAACAACATAATATATAAAGTCACAGTAACAAAAACACAAACGCGGAAGAAAAAACTTATATAGGAGTTACAGAAAAAAAACTCTTCACGAAACCTAACATCAAACCTCATTTAAAACAGAAAAATACTAAAACAACTCAACACCCTCAAAATACATAAGGAGCCAGAAACAAAATAATATTATTATCAAGGTTAAATTGTGGGGTGGGGGAAGCAGCTCAACTTAGTAACAACAGTAGAAGCTGTAAATTGTGTCTGGAGGAAAAATTAACAATCATCACCTTTAAGAATCAAAACAACTTATTGAACAAAAGGAATGAAATAATAGGGAAATGTGGGCATTTAAACAAGCATCTACTTTGCTACCTAAGGAATAATATGAAAAGAAAAGAAATAAACACAAAACTCAAGTCCATCACAAACACAAACTACCATGCCTAATATCTAATCCATACCATTCCCAATCACACTCCACCCAGAAAAGTGTATCCACAATATTAACAAATAATAACCAACAAAATAATATATAACCATACAAAACACGCACAAGCCCGACATACAAATCATCAAAACTACACGCCTTACAAAACGCAAAAAAACACACAAACACTCTTCATAACACCCATAACATTAACAAAATAATACTCAACCACACAAAGAAAAAGCAAATTACCACAAGAACACTTTTTACAAAACGCAAAAACACACAAACATTAAATATTAAAAAGCTAAAACATAAAGTAAATGAAAAAAAAACGAGAACGCATATAGGGGCACAAACGTACAAACACAGAGAGAGAGAGAGAGAGAGAGTTAGATACGGACACAGGAACACACAAGGATAAATGTATGTATGTATGCGTATAAGCGTGAACATGCAGAAGCACACACATAAACACACACCCGCACAATCATGCATACACAAAACAAAAATCCAACCATAACCTAAAATAAATGGCCAAAACTATAGGAATAACCCAGAGATCAACGGAGAAGGTGGGGAAAAAATAAAAGAAAAAATAAAAGAAAAAGAAAGGAAGAGAAAGAGAAGTCAGCAACCAATCAATACCCGTCAAGCGAAAAGGAAAATAACACACAATAAAAGTACAGAAAGCGAGAAATATCAAGTTTAACACTGTTCTGACGAGTAGTCACATGTATGTAACCACGAAACTTCGAATTAAACAAGAGTAAATTGAAACTTTTTCATATATATATATATATATATATATATATATATATATCCGAATGTAGTGGGAACGAAAATCATACTTATTATAAAACCCAGGTTGTGTGTGTGTGTGTGTGTGTGTGTGTGTGTGTCTGTGTGTGTGTGTGTGTGTGTGTGTGTGTGTGTCTGTACGTTCGATCGGATTTCCTATATTTTTCAACCAATTTCAACAAAACTTCACAGGACTACGTAAAATGACCTTGCCGTGGTTCTGACGGCGCCCAAAATTGGAAAAACACAATTGTTTTTGCACTAAATCAATTTGAAAACACGATTAAGAGGCATCACGAGAATGAAAGGGGGACAACTCATATCGAGTTATACTTATTATACAACCCAGGTTGTGTGTGTGTGTGTGTGTGTGTGTGTGTGTGTGTGTGTGTGTGTGTGTTCGTTTATATATGGGATCGGATTTTCAACCGATTTCAACAAAACTTCACTTTTTTTTTGGCAGGTAGTGTTTCTTATTGTCTTGCACACTTTTTTCTTTATTTTTACATTCAGAATGCTTTAAAAATTCCATTTACAAGACAATTGTTTATAATAACATTCTATTCATCAATCGATAGACACATAACGATTGTAAACAATGTTTTTGTTTGAGTTTGGGTTTGACCAATCCGTAAACCCGCCCCCAAAACCCCCGCCCCAAAAACTAATTAAGACATGCGTGTCCACCAACCTAATAATCTTTGTCAATTCTATTTTTGAGTCTTTATGATGGTCGATACTTGATTTGTCTCTTACTGTTACATTCCCGGGCAACGCCGGGCTCTACTGCTAGTAATATATAAATTCTAACGTTCACGGCATTAATTCAAAAGAGGGCTCAATACCGATAGTAGAGCAATAATTATTTATTATAATACTTCACATAGACAAAAATAATTTTGCTCACTACAAAGATGCAACTTCGTTTCAGTGCATTTAAAATTGCACTTCGACTGGTGAGAACAAAAATGGTTATGAACAATTCTGTTTGTAAGCAAGCTGCATGTGAAACGTCACTTCTTTTTTTCCATTTGTTTGAGAAAAACAGAAAATAAAAAATACATAAAGGCAAAAATGTGACAGAGTAAAACTATAGTGGTTGTTGATAGCAGTTTCGTGAAGAATGGTTGAGATGTTAAAATAATGGCTAGATCTGAAAAATTTTCTTTTCGAGAACAACGGTCAAGGGTTTAGGTACAGCATTTCCAAGCCTTCTAGGAGTGAGGGGTGGGGAGGAAAGGTGAGAAAGGAGATACGATGAAAGAGGGAAAAATTCAAACGATACTTATAGTAGTAATTGGGAATGATTTTGGGGATTATTTTAAAAACTAAACCAGAGCTGAATTGCATATATTTAGGTTGGAGTTATCACGACAGATGGCTGCTAGGAATTTTAGAATTTTTTTTTATCTAACTGAACTCATTTAAAGTCCTTTTCCTTTTCTTTTTCTTTCTATCACTTTTGTAAGTGGGCATTCCATACTGTGATATTAGAAGATCTGCCCAGAATGGTGAAATGATGTTAGAGCCAGCGCGCAAAGACTTAGTCAATACTAAACTAACAATAAACTAAAACCTGAAGGAGGAGTTTATTCCTTTGCTCGTAATAATTGTCACGAAAATACATAGGAGAAACCTCAAGGAATCTAAATAAAATATTATATGAGCACAAAAGGGGCATTTTACAAAACAATACATCAAATGCCTTGGTTTCCCAACGTAACGAGACTAACCACAATTTTGACATAAACAATGCTACTCTGTTCAAATGGGAAAATAATTCAGTACAACGTAAATGTTTAGAGATTGCCTTAATCATAAGATCATCTACAGTAAATTTGCGCGCTGTCTCTTACAACATCTCACCATTCCTGGCAGATCTTCTAATATCACAGTGTAGAATACTGACTTACAAAAGTGATGGAAAGAAAAAGGAAAATACTCTAAATTAATTCGGATCATTTATAAAAATATTTTAATTCTAAAATTCCCAGCACCTCTCTGCATGTGTAGTCCTACCAACATAACAAATTTAGTCCGATGAAGTCCTGAAAAGACGAAACGCGTCACAAGTAAACTTTTTCCAATTTGTCGTGCACACACACACACACACACATATATATATATATATATATATATATATATATATATATATATATATATATATTAGCTCTGGATTCACATTGAGCTCTCAGGATTTCATCCTCTTTGGGATTACCCATACGATGACCAAGTTTTTCACAACTTATATATATATATGAAATGGACTAACTCCGACAATTAATTTTTAAGACATTTTTTATAAAAAGAACGTATTAACATAAAAAAATGTCTTTAAATATATATATGTGTGTGTGTGTGTGTGTGTGTGTGTGTGTGTGTGTGTGTGTGTGTGTAATACGTATTTAGACAGCAAGATTTCTTTTAAACAAATTTTGTTGAACAATGTCTGGACATCTCTTTTTTATTATTATTTTCAAATTTCAGAATAAGTTGTTTTATACCACCATCAAAGATTTCATTTTTTTCTGCTAATGAAACTATTTTTGTCTAACTCCAATGTTCCCTCTTTTGGGGAACCATTTTTAAGTCATTCAAGTTGACGCCATTTACAACGGCCCAACTGAAATTTTATGCGATTATATATATATATATATATATATATATACATGTGTGTGTGTGTGTGTGTGTGATGCCCTATGGAGAAAGATATCCTTCTTCATGTTGGCTGTTTCTCTCGTATTATAACGGCTTTCAGAATTTTACATCTTTGCATTGAGAACGAAATTTACCTTAACAACCCTCCCCTGCCCCCCCCCCACCACCACTGAGTTAGGTTGTGAGACAAGGTCGGTTTTCAACGCGGGGACCCGAGTGTTTCCATTTGGGTCGCTGGTCTAAGCTGGTCTTGCTTTGTTTAAGCTGATCAAAGCTTGTCTAAGCTGGTCTTATCTGGTCATGGCTTGTCTAAGATGGTCATAGCTTGTCTAATTTAGTCATAGCCGGTCATAACACCGCTACGGAACAGATTTTATGCAGCGGGTGGGGGCGCAAGTGAAGAGAGAAAGGAGAGAGATACTACAACCACAGCATTTATTCCGACTGGGAAAAAAAAAACCTTCTCCTCTCCCAATCTTTCCAGAAGAATCCGGTCAGAAGAGCCCCCTTTGCATTGAGTCCTATATAATATTTTTGGTCTTATATATAGAAAATTTGTCTTATGTTATATTATTTTGATTATTTAGATAAGGTGATTGCTATATGCGCGAATTTTACTAGATTTTGATAAATGACAAGTCAGACTACGAGAGAGTGTGAGCCAGGTGTGTCCAATGTAAGAATTTAATGTTATTTGTTGATTGTTAATATTAGAGATACGGTCTCCCAAAGAACATGAAAATTCATAAACAACATTATTTTTACATGAGGTGATTTTTGTTTTGTTTAAAAACGTCTAATCTAATTCTTAGACATCATTCATCTCCTGAAAAATCCAGCCTATGTAAAAATAATATTTATGAATTCTCATGTCCTTTGGGAGATTGTGGTAAATTCTTACTTTGGCCATACATGCTCCGCACTCCTTTGCATGATGACTTATCTTTGTCAAAAAGCCATTGTAATGCACGCAGAACTTATGGTTACGTCTAGCAATTACAACAGTTAAAAAAAAAATGAAACTTAGCTACCAATCTAGAACTACGCTAAAAATTCGTGAAGTACCAAAGAGGAAATCTCATCGGAACAATTACCACTTAAATATTTATAGAAAAGGCACAGGGAAGCTACGTTACGGCGGTGTGAAAGTGACTGAAGCCGAGATGCCAGAGATGCCAGATCAAGACCGATAACATTGCAGATTCTTTGTTTGATTTTTCCAAAAATAGATATGTAACAGAAGCACCAGATGTGCCTGCAATATTCAATAAAACTACCAGATAGATTTTTGCTAGAAAAACTTTCTAGCGCAACACACTGAACCAACTTTCCTAGCAGCGGACCAATAAATAACCTCAGGTTGTGCCACAGCTAATGATTGTCTCGATGATGAAACCTATAATCATTTAAGAGTCAACCATTTATTGAATTTCGTCGATATGGAAACACGGGTAAATGCAAATTGCGTCGAACGAATATAGCGGTAGGCAAAACATCGAAAAAGAAGTCAGTGTGTAACGCATCGACACATGCTGAACCCGTCCCTTGTCAAATTAATGCGGAGACAAAAGCTGGTCACCCTTTAGACATTAAAGGGAACAAATATTAATAATGTACCAATTCGAAAATTATGTAGCGGCCGCAAGAATCTTTTCTACACAAACATCAATCGATGTAACAAATTTATAAATTGATTAAATATACTAGGCCTATACAAAAGTTACAAAAGCCTTTAGCTGACGTAGATTGGGGCGAGACGAGTGTCCTGCCGCCAGGCGGTAAGTTTTGAGGAACAGCATTTAGGTGAATTTGTACATATAAATGAAATAGCACGCAAAATTAGTCGTGTCATTTTCCCCTCTCATTCCACTTGTGCCTGGCCTTGTGGATGATTAATTATTTTCCATTCTACAACCCCTTTCCCCGTAAACTAAACATAGCAAACCTTTTGCGACACTATCACTATTTCCATGGTAAATGTTGACTTACTACATTCATTAGTTCCACCAGTTCAGAACATCACAGATAAAAACCGCCATGCCACGTAAAAATCATCCCTATTCTTCTTGTTCCATTAATAAGGAAGAAGTTCCACTCTGACAGCTTCTTCCCCCAAATTTGTACTTTGTAGAACAGACTATTGAGTGGATTCTTTATTATACGCTACAATCTTCAAGTCTAATGTCAACCGTTATCTTTATTCTCATAATCTAAATTTCTTACCTCCTCTTACGTTCATACAACAAACTTATTCAGTAACTCTCTACCTTGAGGGGCTCTTGGGTTTAGTATTAGATGATCAATTAATAAAAAAAACTCATTTATTTTTAAGTTATACATTGGACATTGACGGTTTTGCAATTCTAAATTTTGCAGAGAGGAAAGCCAGAAAAATTAACTTTTAAAATAACGCACCGTTTTTTTTTTGTTGGGGGGTTGCATAAAATAAATATAAATCCCTATAATTGAAATATTTCTTTACATTTTGTTGCTATTTTCTAAATTGGGAATGTTGTCTAGAGAGGCAGCAAAATCTTTGATCACCCCGGGCAGAATTTATCTAAAAAATGCTGACACGAAAACAAATTTTTACTACGTTACTTAAAAATCGAAAACAAAAAATGAATGCCTTGTAAAATAACACCAGGAAAAATGCAAATATAATCACTATTTACAACGCAGATAATGTCACATACTTTAAACACAGCCGATACTTTAAACTAAACAAATAAACAAACCCACCAAAAAATAACGATAAAATAAACAAAAAATTTACATAAATTAAGTAAATAATAAAAAAATTAGCAAACGAGGAATGCGCATAGAAACACAAATAAAGGTAATAATAATAATTAACAACAAATAATTAAGTAATCAGTAATATCAGTGAGTAAAATTTAACAAACAACGCTATAAAGTAGCTACAAATAATCGTATTCGGATCTACAATTATTTCTACTCAGTGGCCTCTAGAATAATTCGAAACATAACCGTTATCGCCTACCCAGTAAACGTTAGGGTAATGCAATAGACCTTGCTACTCATAATGCACCATTAACCAGCATATATAAGTAGTCGAGCAAAAGGACAATACACATGGCCTGAAGATTGCATTCATGCATGAAACAGACTGTTGCCGCTCGGTGTTTACCTCAATGTCGACTTTTATATTTACATACGCTCTATCCCTAATATTGAGCACTTGTGCTGATAAATATAGCATACCTTAAAACTATATTTTTATCATATATATATGCGTGTGTGCATATATATATATATGTGTGTGTGTGTGTGTGTGTGTGTATAACACCCTGTTTTATTATATATATAGTTTCTTTCATACCTTGTAACCCCCTGCGTTTTAGTGGCATTATCACTTTGCTTGAGGTGAAATGATTATATATATATATATATATATATATATATATAATTATTATTTTTATAAAAGATTATAATAAAAACATGTTGAAATCGCTACACAAAACTTTCATGTTTCAATACTTTGATTGTACTTCTTCAGACGATGTTAGGTAACTGATGATTAAATGATTCCTAAGGAAATTTAAAAACAAATTGTTACCCCTTTTCCAAAAGTTAAAGGGTCAGAAACATAAGGTCAGAATTAAAAATAGACTTGTGAGTATGTCTTTATTAACCAATTAAATGTCAGATCTACGCTAAATAGAAAAGTAATTTTAGAGAGTAGAAGTGGGTGTTATTTTTTCATGTCATGATAAACAGAGACGTAGACAGGCTGTCGTTGGCGATTACAGAAAACTAAAAGAAGCAAGAATTCAGAATTCATAATGTTATTCTTTTTCTCATATTCATTCGCACTCAACAGTACCTTGTCTCTTAATGACTTTATTACCTTGCTTGGGGTGAAATGATTAAAAAATATCCAGAATTCGCTATAACACTTCAATATTTCAGGTTTTGCATGGAGATATACATTAGGCACTGCAGCCTTAAATAATATTTTTCTCTCATATTTCTAATATTAAGTTCTTAAGACAACGAATATCCATTTTTTTAATATAAAATTTAATAGTTGTGGTGCATTTTACGAAAACAAAACATGCGCATACCATATGATTTCTAAAAAAATAGAAAATAATTATTTATTTTTTATTAATATTTAATCATTTTTTTTCTGATAGGAGGTATTTGAAGTCTTAATCTGTAGTAATATAAAAAAAATGATGAAAGAAATTATTTTTGCTCACAGTACAACTCCACCGGATTTTATTATACAAATCAATGTGTTGACAATAAAATTATTATTAACAAACTGATGTTGGTATTATTTTTTTTGACTATATTTGTTTAGAAAGAAAGTCTTGACGCATTTTTTACATGATCACTTTGAGAGTAGTTTTTCAATATTTACGGTAAAATAACTAGTAATTTTTTACGTTCTAATTGTATTTTTTATTGTTTTGTTTTTCATTCTTTACAGATTATAGAGGGGGTAAATTCTGAATCGACTGAAGTGAGTTTAAATCAGGTTTATATCAAGCAATATATGCTGTAGGTTTTTTTTAAAAGTCTCTTAAGCAATAGAAACAGCAAGGCGGTAAAAATATTCGTTCATTCTATAGAAATGAAACTCTAAGTTTCTGGACATTCCAATGATAGTTTAACCAGTTTTGATCGGGAATTTTTTCCCTCGAAGATTCACGTCGTTCTTGTTGAGGAAAATGCAAAATAAACTGCAAGAGACTTAGCAAAACAGCTCGATATAAGTCACGCTTCGACCATAACTTCATGAACTTGGAAAAGTGTCTAAACATGGTTAATGTGTCTCTCATCATCTGACTGCTTCTCGGCTTACTCAAAGAATTACCCTTAGCTTTTCATTGAGACGTAGACTCGCTAGCAAACCGTTTCTTGGGTAGAATTATCATCAGGGATCAAAAGTGGGTTATTTATATTTATATTTATATTCAACGGAAAGGAAATTTGGTTAGCAGCCAATTAAAAAGTAGAATCCATCTCCAAACCAGGACTATGCGATCTGTGTTTGGTGAGATACGAAGCGTGTCGTCTATTATGAAATGATAAACCAAAATGAAAAGTTAATGAGGTATGTATTGTCAATAGGAAGAAGTGGACAAAATTATGCAAAAAGAAAGCGCCCATCATCGGTTAAAAATAAAGGTGGGTTGCTGTTACACGATAATGCCAGAAAACTCATTCTCTGTATCAGTGGTGTAGCGTTCGTGGGACCAGAGGAGCGATTGCCCCGGGCGCTAAATCTTTAAGGGCGAAAAAAAAAATAAGTTGAAAAAATACGAACGAAGGTAGAATTTATAACAGCTCATGGCTAAGGAGATACAATAGCTTAAATTGTTTCAGTTGCGAAAAACATACCCATCCTACGCCAATGGTGATAGTCACTCAGGAAAAGTTTATGGCACTAAATATGGTACTTTCTCCTCATTCTCCTTACTCTCCTCATTTTGCTCCATCTGACTATCATCTTTTTAGATCATTACAAAATTTTTAGAGAGAAACAGTTTCTTAATTGTGAAGAGTTCAAAACTGATACTGAATGTTTCACTGCATCGAAACCTGAAAATTTTACACCCGAGGGATCAACAATCTGCCAAATAGATGACATATCGATAGAGAGGGGAAATCTCCTCAGATTTATATGAGCAATTATTCAGTCTTGACGTGTTTGTTTAATAAATCCTAACTGTGATAACAAGCAAGGTCGGTGTAAGGGTTTCGTGCCCGCCCCCGAATCTATGATACGAGGCTCCTCACTCTATTACATCGCAATTTTCATCAGGTAGTATCCATATAAAATACAAATTTTATTGTAACCTGTAATTTTTAGCACCAACTTGAGATTTTTCTTGTTAAAAGGTTTAATAATTTTAACACATTCTATATTGTGGATAAAAATAGTGAATTTTATATAGGGTTTTGTTCGAGGATTAGCATGAGCAAAACAAATTCACGAATTTGAAGAATTACATCAAAATCCACGAAAATCTTTCATCTTTTAATAGTTGTGTTTAGTTTAAATTGTAACGTATCGGGTTCGCTCTCCCAGTCGTGGTGGTGGGTACGCAAGGATTACACAAACAGCTATTTAGCTTATAAAATAGAATTAACTTTAAAATGTGCCTTGAGATGAGGGTTAACATTGTTGTGAGTATTTTTAACCCAAGCATTCGAAAGCGTAAAGCGAAGAAGCAGTTATTAGTAAAATGTATAATAGGGCAACTTTTAACGTTTGCCAAATTCGTAAAAATATCCGGGTTCATTCTGATCACATCAGATTATAGTTATTTTCTCTCGAGTGGTGACCAAACGGGTGACAATATTGTTAAGCAAATCATGCCCATAAAATCACAAATTAAATAAACAACTAATTTTAAATATTCTGTCTGAATTTCTGGGATGAGGAGTAACCACTATTTACATTCGGACTAACGTTCTTATCTTTGTTGTTGCTATTATTAGAACATTTCAGCCGTTGTGCCCTCCGACTTCTTTAGGTGTCTGTCAGTCCAGTTAATAACCTAGTGGATTAAAGCGTTGTTCCGTGAATTAGATGGCATATCAATTGTGAGTTCAATCCCTGGGCTGGGTATTATAGTCTCAAACTCAGCGAAAACAGGACTAGCAATAACTGAGCACTAGTAGTAGTAGTAGTAGTAGTAGTAGTAGTAATAATAATAATAATAATAATAATAATAATAGACGAGATATCTTTAGACAAGGACATCGGAACAAGAACAATCTACGAACCTAGATTAAGCAAGCGTTTCAGTTGAAAAACCCCGAATCGATAATGGTTAAAACGTTGTGATAACAACAACAAAGATGAGGAGATTAGTCCAAATGTAACTGGTAATAATTCCTTGTCCCAGATACAGATATATTCAGACTCAATGGAAAACAGAACTAGTAATAAATGAAGAGCGTTTAAAAGAACAATTAACCAAAGACATGAGAAGCGGAATAAAATCAATCTACCACTTCGTAGATTGAATAAAGTGTTCAATTCGAAATTCTCCGAACGTTACTCGGATCATCAAGAAATGCCTGAAGAAGGCGGGGAGAATGGGGGTGGATGGCCGAGACATTGTGATAATAACAACAAAGATACGGAAATTAGTCCGAATTTAAATAGTTTCAAATCACTATTTCTTTGTTTTGGATTAAAAGAATCAAAGAGTGGGAAAATATAAAATAGCTATGGCTACTTCCATGAAAACTACATTCCTTAGTTCCAACAGTTCTAACCTACGCAACTAGGACCCACCATACCACATAGATTATAGCGAACCACCCTCATTCCCTCGGTACTGAAGAGAAGTAAATTCCACTTGAGCAACTTCTTCCCTCGGACCCCTACTCTGCAGAACTGCTCTGTAAAACTGGCTCCCAAGAGGCTGTTTTCCCGATCACTACAATCTTAACATGTTCGTTTAGGATTAACCGTTATCTTCCTCACATATCCGCATAAACTGTGTCTCTTAATCTTTGACCCTCTACCCCGAGTGGCTCCTGAGCCTTGTACAGGGTGAACCTCACTATTTAAAAAAAAATGCTAGAAATGTTTAAGAATATGGTATGTTGCTGTTTTGAAATTTTTGTTTTGGAGCATTTTAGTCTTTGAAAAATAATGATTGAAACAATCGATGCGAAATGTTCAGCTTTCAATATTTTCTTAAAATGAATAGCTTGGCACCAAACCTTACAGTTATTGATTCTGTGTTCTAAATAAAGTCTAATTGTTTGATACAATTCCAAATCCCCTTGAAGCGGCGTTTTTATCTTTTATAAAATAAATTATCATTGTCTGCCACAATATATTTCCTCTTATAGTTCGCCTCTCTTCCTCTTTCATATATATTTTTTCTCTCTCTCTCTTGGCTTCCATACTTACTGATATCCATTCTCTGCTGACTGCTCAAAACTAAAATCCAAGTAAAATTCTGGCGACTGAGCAAGCTGGTGGCAATGCTGTATTTTAATATCGGAACAAATCTCTCAACATTACAGTGTGTCTCTGCGTCTGTTGGAACCGAGTACTGTAAATGACAGGTGGAGCCATACGCCACTTGAAGCCATCCCAGCGTTGGCATCGATCAGTAGTCACCGCCAGCGGCGCTGACAGCCAATCAAATCAGCCGTCTCTTGCCTCCGTTTCTACACTTTCGCAGCGCGCCTTACTGCTGCCTTTTCGAGATGAAGTGTTATTGTACCACAAAATTGAGTGTTATTGCTTCAAAGTATCCTGACAGCTTAAACTTAATTGTTCTTCAGTTCTAATGCGAGATCAGCCATCGGCATTGCGCCTACATCAAAATTGAGTGTTCTTGTCACTGAATATCGTTGTGACCTTATCTCAGTTGCATTCTCGCATATCACAACTTTGGCTGGCGGCAAAATATTCCTTCGAGAGCCATTGTTCCTAGTATATTGATCATCACTGCCCGTCTGACTATTCAAAATCTATTCGAGAGACTTTTTTCTATATCTATTCTCTTTCGTTCTTTGTTTCTTCCTTTCTCTTGTTTTTTTTTTTTTTTTTTTTTGTTTTTTTTATCTACATCTCTTTTTCTTCACATTGAAAAGAAGATTGCTGCAACTATGTCGGCATTTTCTCTCTTTTATTAATTCAGTACGAAGAATGATTCTTTTTTGTAAGAAAGACCAAAATAGGTTTCCTTATTACTTTTGTTGCTATAATAATAATAATAATAATAATAATAATAATAATAATGGCCGTTCGTTTTTGGATATGCCTGTCTGCTAGGGCGGGTTGCCAATCCTTGTTGTAGACGCCTGCTCAGGCACATTTATGTTTGTTCAATACCCATAAAACCCACCTATCATGCGAATTTATTCTATCACAAAACTCTACGAAATAACTCACTTTGTATAAAAATGGCTTTCATTTTTACTAAAAAAAAAAAATTTTATAAATAAATTTAGTAAGGACGTAAAGATACTGGTTCGATATATGGAGTTGCGTTCTTCCGCCACCTGATGCAAAACGGGAATAGCGTTTTTAAATATAAATCTTTACATAATAAATATTGTGACTGCTTATTCGAGAGATTGCCTCCCTTGTTTTTTTTTGGGGGGGGGGGGGTTCTTGATGTCTCTACAACCTCACAAAGTGCCACATACTTCACAACTTGTTGTGGGCACCTCGAGGTGGTGTAATGGTTAGCAAGCTTGTCTCATTAGAACGACAGAGTAGTGAGTTCGATCCTGACTAGGTGCCCAAAACTTTCGGCCTTGTGCCATATCTGAGCTACGCTTGAAAAATCACTACTTCACAAGTTGTTGTGTTTATTATTATTATTATTATTATTGTTCTTCTTCTTCTCACATCACCACTGAAACATGAGTTCCCGTACGATCACCGAAGTTAAGCAACATCGAACCTGGTCAGTACCTAGATGGGTGACCACTTGGGAATACCAGGTACTCTAAGCTTGGATGTACGGGTTGGGTAATGGATAATGTTTCGGAATTGTTAATTGGAGAGACGGGTTCCAAATAAATCGAGTAAATTCACTTGGGAAAGGCATGAATCCACATCGTCTCGCCTTAGTTAATAAGAGTTGTATCACTAAATCATTATTATCCCCCCCACACACACACACACGAAAAAAAATTCCCGTGCTACTGGAAGTTTGAATGTGTAATGAGAAATAGCAGAGAATTGTTAAACGGTGTGTCGAGTTCAAATTCCAGTTGGGCTCGTTATATTTACTTACGCACAAATACCCTTGGGAAAAGTATGAATCCACCTCTTCTCTCCCCCAGCTATGGGTTAATTAGTAAGACTTGTGTCACTAAATCATTAATATCTAAAAAAAAATTCTTACGATCTAAAAATATTTTATGGTTTTAAATAACCTACAAAGGGTAGAATAGTCACTGAAAACGAATTTCTTCTTCTTCCTGCTTAATATAATCCCTTACCGAGGCATTACTAGAGACCTGACTAATGTAATGTCGTAAATATATATGTATACTGATTGCACAAATACTGATGTTAAGTGATACTTAACGCGACAGTTTATATATATATATATATATATATATATATATATGGAGGAGAGAGAGAGATTTAAGGTACTTAGAGCCTTATATTCATTCATGTTCTTATATTCTTTGTCATAGTCTTTCACACACACACATACACACATACACACACACACACATATATATATATTATAAATTAATTGATTTAAAATATGTTTTTTCGCTACACAGTTCTAACCAGGTTTCAAAAATGGAAGCTAAAAGCTTCGAATTTAATTTTGTAATTAAATTAAAGACATTAGTTCCATTTCATAAAAATTCCAGACGACTTGCATTTAACAGATGTCAGAATTCATTGAAAAATACATCCTTATCCCTACCAAAACGTAACTAATAACTGATACATCAAAATACAGCGATAATGAACACGCAACCACCCCTTGTCTGGCTGAATAGATTTCTCTGTATCCTTGGAAACGTGAATTATGAATTTTTGCTGTGCCTTTAAAACCCAGTAATTTTAAAAATAAGTTATTCCAAAATTCGCTTGAGGATGAAATGGAACTAATGTCTTTAATTTAATTACAAAATTAAATTCGAAGCTTTTAGCTTCCATTTTTCGAAACATGGTTAGAACTGTGTAGCAAGAAAACCATATTTTAAATCAATTAATTTATAATATTAATGCTCTGTAAATTTACATTCATTGAGCACTATTTTGTAAAACTAAAATATCTATAAGAACACCGGATTATATATCTTACTGTTCTTATATATATATATATATATATATATATATATATATATATGAAGAAATATAGTGTTAAGGCGTGCTATATTTATGGGATAAAGTGCTCAATATCAGAGATAGAGCGTGTGTAAATATAGAGTAATTATAGAAGTCAAACTTAGGAGACAGTCTGTTTCATGCTATATGCAATCGTATTGCATATAGCATGAAACAGACTGTCACCTCTAAGTGTTCTATGTTCTTTTATATATATATATATATATATATATATATATATATATATATATATGGTGTCCATAAAGTTCGTGTGCATTTTTAAAAATTTATAACTTTATTTGTATTTTATGATAGAAATAATTTGTAAAAAGGATTAGAATTAGGATTAGATCTATATATTTCAAGGTTTTATTGAAATTTTATTTAAGCTTCCACATGTCCTCCATCATTAGCAATACAAGGGGTAATACGCTGGAAAAAAGAAAATATTTTTTTACTTATCTAAAAATTGTTGCAAATTTTGTGGTAAAGAATTATTCAATAACTATACTTAAAACTAGGTACATTAAACTTTATAACATTTTTTACAGATTATTTCTATCGCAAATACAAATAAAGTAATAATTTTTTAAAGTGCACACGAACTTTATGGACACCTGTATGTATGTATGTATGTATGTATGTATGTATAGATAGATAGATAGATAGATAGATAGATAGATAGATAGATAGATAGATAGATATTAGTGGTTAATATACATATATATATACATACATACATATACAAATATATGTAAAAAATTCCCAAGAGGATAGAATAAACTCAATGTCCAGGGCAGAGTAAGGATATAATAAAAAGGCTGAAACACTAATATTCCATGGTTATAATTTATTACATTGGAATCGTAATTACGATCCAATTCATCAGACCTACAAATTCAAAAAAAGGTTATTTTTTTTATTTGAATTTGTAGGTCTAATGAATTAGATCGTAATTGCGATTCCAATGTAATAAATTATAACCATGGAATATTAGTGTTTAAGCCTTTTTATTATATATATATATATATATATATATATATATATACTATCATCCACAGACAGACGGTTTCGTTGTATCACAGCTCTTCAGTGTGGCTAGACGTTCGATTGCTTCAAGCCGGGATCGAAATCCGACCGATTTGACATCGGTCGCGGAAAGGGAAATTTTAACATTAATGAAATTAATGAAAATATGAAACGTTTTTAACATGTTTCCATTTTATTAAAGCTTCATCAGATCCATATTTCGTCTGTATTTGATCCCAATTTATATACATCTAGTCATTGGTTCTGTTGTAATACTTCGGTCTATCGCGTGGTATGATGTCATAGAACCGCATCTTGAACTTACGATCTGCGTCTGCTACTCTGCTACCGTTATAGTCACACAACAATCTTTTATGTCAAAATAACAAAATATCATCTTTGACGGTGGATATCTTTGTTTCATGTCTGTATAACCACTGCAGGTGAGGCCCAGTAAGTGATATCTTCGGGTCGGGTAACCCAACCCGTTCAAGCAGTCTCCGATTGAGGGTGTTAGCAAGTATCTAGATGTGACGCCCAAGTCACCTTGGCTGCCTTCCTCATCCTTCAAACTTTAAAAAAACTCTCAGCACCCAGGTATTTTCTCCCACTCTCCGACTACTCCCGTTTAAATGAAAGAAGCACAATCCGTCAGCATCAGGTGAATGGGCACAACTTTATTATTATTACCCTTATTTTATTTCCTTTGATTTCTGGCGTGCACTCAATCATTTCTGGGTCCCGCACAGAAGCCTAAGGTCAGAAATGGCATCATGACATTTTCCACTGAGCAATTAAAAAAAATATATTTTACATCGAAAAGTGTGGACTGTACTCGTGAGAATTATTATTATTATTATTATTATTATTATTATTATTTCCTTTGATTTCTGGTGTGTACACATTTCTTTCCGGGTTCCTCCTACAGGTCAGAAATGGCATCATTTTTTCACTGAGCAATTTAAAAAAAAATATGAACAACACACACTTTATATAGATAGATAAAGCCCTTCGTAAGTTGGGCTGTACTCGTGAGAACAATTTTCTTTTTTGTATTTCTTTAAGGCATGGGATTCCAGGAATTCCTTCAATGACTCATCTACTGGAATCTTTTCCAACCAATCCGAGGGTTCCAACTACAACAGGGATTGTTGATGTTCCCATGCGCCACATTTTTGAGATTTCGATTTCAAGGTCCTTATATTATTCTTATTCTTATTCTTCTTCTTCTTCTTATTATTATTATTATTATTATTATTATTATTTCCTTTGATTTTTGTTGGATACTCATTTCCTTCCGGTCTCCACCAGAGGCCCAATTTTTTAGATTTCCACTTCAAGATTCTTGTATTTTGATAATTCTTTTATTTATATTTAAAAAAAATCTTCAAAGATACATTACAGTCTCTAGAAATTGTCACGTAAATAAGAAAGCACATTCTATTTTTGTGGTCTTTGATTACTATCTGTGGGCGATTAGCATTGATTATTATTATTATTATTGCTGTTGTTCTTCTTGTTCTTGTTGCTGTTGTTCTTATTGTTATTGCTACTGCTGTTGTAATAAGTTCCAAAAATTTTGTGGCGGACTTCACCACATTAATAAGGAGAAGACAAAAAGATCATTGCACATAACATTTGTATTTAATAAGATGTACAAACAAGGATGTGAAAGAAAGGCATGCATTGAGTGAAACAAGAGTTGTCTCTCTTTAACTATTATTTGCGTTCCAAAGTTCAATGAAAGAAAGTTTGTGAGAGTTTCTTGTAATAAATGTTTCAACAGTTTTGCTGTGTAAGGAAAAAAATTATGTGAGTATAGGGAATATTCAGCATGTGAGTTGTGGTGCGAGTAAGAAGGTTGGAAAAGTTCGTACGTACGTGAATGCATGAAATATTATTTAACGTCTGACCGCATGGTCGAGAAGATAATTCTTTAAGGTCCCATCTTCGCAGGAAGAAGAGATAAAAAAGAGAGAGAGGTAAACTCGTGTTTACTATTTATAGATAATGTAATCACGTGATAGAATCACAGCACCTTGGCGGGAAACTTGACTTAGTCACGCACTGGAAAAATATATTGTGCGTGGGTGGATTGCAACGCCCACTTGTGTGTTTATTGACCAATTATCGAGCGAGTTTGGGGGAGACCTAAGAAAGCCTCTGGGATCCGATTCTCCCAAAAGTGCACGAAATCGACAACATGAAAATATAGCGATTATAAAATTGTTGCATAGCTGCGATTTATAAATTGTCCATTACACAGTAGTGTTGATTTATTATTCAATGAAAGCTTGTTGTATAATGTGAATTTGTGTAAGTATGTATGTATGTGTGTGATGATGATCATCATCATCACAGTTTAAATATCCATCGATCACGAACTTTCCACAAGATTAGAGAAAATAAAAACTATTCAGTGTATTAAAAATTAATCTAGTTTCATAAAATTTATATTATTGAAAAATAGAGGAATTAAAGAAAAAACCTTGATATCAAACAAATGTTCTTACTTTGTGTAGAAATGGATTTATTTGCTTCTGTAATTTGTATTTACTATTGTTTACCCTTTGGGGCAAAAATTACGCGTAAGAAAAATAAATTTCAACGTTGATAAGATAAACACTCGAATTTGGAAAAAATCTATTAAAAATTAGAGATCTGACATTTGATGAGATGGTCGAGACGTAAAGGCGTTTTCTTCCTTGTGGCTCTCTAGTTGAAACACTGCTTTTCCCACGACCACCGAAGTTAAGCAGCGTTGAGTTTGGTCAGTAACTAGACGGGTGACCGGTTGGGGATGCCGGGTGATGCAAAGGTATGACTCCGCCTATTCCCCCTCCAGCTATGGGTTAATTAGTAGAATTTATATCAGTAAAAATCATTAATATCTCTCTCCCCAAAACAAAATTTTACAATCTGAAAATATTTTCTGATTTTAAATAACCTACCAAATATCTAAGTCGTAAAAAAATCAATCAATCAAACAGTTGTGGCTCTCGACTGACTTACTACATTTTTCAAGTATTTATTTTCTCGATGGGAAAAGAAGTAAGGAATGGTGTAATTAATTTTTTATTAAAGGGAGACAATCTAATAATTAGGCATATATATATATATATATATATATATATATATATATATATATATATATATATATATATATATGAGGTGCCGATATCCCTGACGAGTGGCTGGAGTTATTGCTTCTACGGATCTCTAGAGTTGGGATGTAGATGGTAACATCAAACAGCCAAGTGACAAATTTTATATTTGTATTAATTATATATATATATATATATATATATATATATATATATATATATTGGTAATATGCAGACCTCAAGTTATCTACAGTATCGGATGGCATATTTCAGCAGAGAGTGTGAAGAGAAAATAGTCTGGAGCTACATGTTACTTATATCGTAGTAATGAAGAGAATTACTTTTTAAAGTTCGATATTTTATTTACGCGAACAGCACTAACCTTTCTAAAGATATATAGGAAATTAAAAACAAAATTAAACCAAAAAATATCACGGAGAATAAGAGAAAATCATCAGCCTACAACAATAAATAAAAAAAAACCCTGTAAATTTTATCGAGGAGAAACTAGCTATAATCACTCTCTCAGGTCAACACAAATTACTAAATAAACGATCGCAACTTATCTCAAAATGGAAACACGAAAACTAAAAATGAATGCCTTGTAAATTTCATCATGAAAAGGGCAAATATATGCACTATATGCAACGCAGATAATGTAACATACTTTAAACAATGTCAATACTTTAAATTAACAAATAAGATAACCAACTCCTGAAAAAATATAAACAAAATTCTAAATGAATAAATAAAATACGTTATTAATAAATAAATTAACAAACTACGAATGCACACAGCAAATTAACTATAATAATAATAATAATCAACATCAAATAATTGAGTAATCAGTAATAAATAGTGAATAAAAAAGTGAATAAAAAGTTAACAAACAAAACTACTGCATTCCGATTTACAATTATTTCTACTCAATAGCGTCTACAATAATTTGAAATATAACCGTTATTGCCTACCCGCCAACCATTAGGATAATACAATGAACCTTACTACCGATAATGAACCGTTGAAAAAAATATATAAATGGTCGGACCAAAAACGACGACAAATGGCTTGAAGATTGCCTTTAAGCATGAAACAAGTGGACACTGAAATCAACCCAGCAGCTACAGTCTGTTTCATGCTTAAAGACAATCTTCAAGCCATTTACGTCGTGTTTTGGTCCGACCATTTATATATTTTTATATATATATATATATATATATATATATATATATATATATATATATATATATATATATATATATATATATATATATATAATGAGAATCTTGGTAATCCGTATGGATAATCACAAGGTGGATGAAATCCGGAGAGCTCAATGTTAAGTCAGAGCGAATAATCTAATTTAAAGAAAAACAGACCACTTTAGGGTTCTATTGCTATAATTTATTTCACCAGAGATTTTCTTTTTCGCTGGGTGATCAGACCTCACTTCCAAGGATGAAAAAATGAATTTAAACTTACACTTTTGAAGGGCAGTATTAAACTTATGTAAAGTGATATAAAGAGTGGTGAGAGATAGTGTGACAGACATGGTCGAAATTAGAGAGGGAAGGGAGAGATAGGAATGCTTTTAAATTTATTTTTATTTTTATTACAATACTTAATAGTGAGGAGGGTGTAAGGATCAAACATTGACCTATTTAATAGGTCAACTCACCGGAAAATATATAAGGAGAAAAAAATAAAAAAAAAAGAAGAAAAAGAGAAAAAAAGAGAGAAATAAAAAAAGGGAAGAAATAAAGATGTAAGAAATAAGAGATGGACCTAGGGGTTTGAAGGAAAGAGAGTTGGATATAAATTTGGAGAAGAAAATTAACGTATGTTGGCATGTATCGGCCAATCTGGAAAAACACAGATTTATATATTTTTTTAAATTTTTTGCTAACGTTTGATAGTAATTTTAGTGTTTAAATTCCCCACAAATAAATTAGGAAATTAATATAAACTGCGTATTATATCAATAAACAAAATATAAAAAGATATGAAAAATAAAAGGTTACTAATATTAATATTTCTAATATTGTTAATAACTTGTTAAGGAGTAATATTTCTTAGCGTCAAAGTCATCAATTTAATTTGAAACTATTTCTAGATGAGTAATATTTCTTAATTAAAGTCTAAGTTTCAAATCTAATTTGAAACTATTTCAAGAGGAAGTAAGATTTGAAGATAATAATAAAAGAATTTACTGTCTTTACACTTTATATATATATATATATACAACCATATATATATATATATATATGCAGACATACCACATATTCATACACAACACATAAATATTTACGTAAATATATATATACCCGTATATAAATACATACACAACCACATACACATGTATCGATACACATACATAACTTTATATATATATATATATATATATATATAATCGACTCTCCCGTCGCGTTCGACGTATGAGGGTCAGGCCGATAAGTCACCAGGAAACCGACGTCCCGACACCGGCACATGAGATTTGATTATAGTGGTGAAGGCCTCGTGCAGGACCAGCCACACTTTTTGAGGGACGAATACAGAAACCTGGTGCACCGAATGCCACAAGGTTCCCAAACGACCCTCCGCAGGTTTTGAATTCAGAGTTGTCCTTCTCTAGACCAGTTGCCATCCAAGGCTATAGAACCCAGTCTGTCCTGCTATTTTACCCATAGCTGGAGGGAGATGAAAAGGATTCATACCTTTCCCAAGGGTATTAGCACGTAAGTGAATGTAATGGATTCGACTGGAATTCGAACTCGGCTCTGCGATTCCTCAGTCCAAGCCGCTATCCATTACCCACCGTGCCTCCTATATATATATATATTTACATATGCATATTTACACACGCATCCACATATATACATATTTAAATTTTCTTTTAAATTTTACAGTTAACGTTAGATAGTGATTAAAGTGTTTAAATTCTCAAAAAAATTACTGATTTGAATATTTTTAATATTGTGAATAATGGTTAAGGAGTAATATTTCTTAATTAAATCTAAGTGATCAATTTAATTTGAAACTATTTCTAGATGAGTAATATTTCTAATTCTTCAAATCTGATTAGAAACCATTTCAAGATGAAGTAAGATTAGAAGGTAATAAACAAATTATTGTCTTTATTGTCTACATATATACTCAAACATACACGCATATATACATATATATCTATGCAATACATACATATATATATATATATATATATATATATATATATATATATATTACTTTTTATTTTTTATTTTACGTTCATATTTGAAAATATATATTTTTATATAGCTGAACGCTTTCGGGTAGCATTAGCCATTATCAAATACTTTTTTGTTGTTATGCCGTTAATCTCTGTATCTCCTCTTTCACTCTATACATATCCACACGCACACTGTAAAATCCACTGGTGATATATATATATATATATATATATATATATATATATAAGTAACCAACTGGCCTGCGTACTCGATAAAACTCAATAAAGAATATGTGCCCTCCTTTAGAGGCTATTGTTTTCAGATTTATCGGACATTTTACGAAAAGTTTAATGCCGGCTCGAATTTGTCAGCGATCGTAAAGATTTCAGAGCCGTTCCACTACAACGCCATAAAACCACACGTAATAATTTAACTCGGCTAGCACGAAGTATATTGGCATACTGGCTCAGTATGCTTAGGTACCTAAGAGTGGTAGCTGCCCTCGAATTTCTATTGATGGTGCAAACAGAGCATATATAGTCCGAAGAAGGAATTTTCTGTCAATCCGTTATTGATTTTTCAACGCGCCCACATCACTAGTGAATGTGACACAATGTCGAGGTTTAAAGTTAGTTTAACGGCAATGAAAAAACATTGCTCAAGCCCCCTGCGCACTTCTCTATTTGGTGGAGACCTTATCTGTTGGATAATGACCACAGCCTCCCACCGAAGGAGAGGTACTGCCTGGGAGGTGTCCCCAACCTGGAGCTTGACGAGGCATAGTGGATAAAGGCGTTAGTTAGATACAGTGACAGGACCTAAAGAGTGTGAGTTCAATACCCGGCTAAGGCAGAGAGAACTTTCAGAGGGGAATTAACAGGAAATAACTGATAACTGACATCCATTAAACACGGCACGTGGAACTAGAACAGTCTACCCCCAGTGAGCGAAATAAAAGGTTCAGTTCGACATTCCAACCAACTGAAGAAGGCCGTAATAAATATGGCGACAAAGATGAGGACAATAGTCCGAATAATGTAAATAATGTACATAATACCTCATCTCAGAAATATAGACAGATATTGCACCTGTTTTATCATTTACTTTTAGGTGATCAGTTCTGGATAGTGTTTTTTTTTTCTTTTTCTTTTTTTCCTTTTTTTTTTCTTTCTTCATTTCTTTTGCGAGGAAAGTCATTGGAATCTCGTTGAAATGAATGTTATAAGTGACAGACAGGCTTAATTCGGAACTCTTTTCCAAAAATGACCGATATCAAGCGAATTCTGAGGCCGTGCATCAGACAATTCAATCAAATTAGCACAACTTTTTATCAAATTTACCAGCAATGAAAAAAAAAAAATGGCCGAGACAGTTTTTCTCCCTTTTTATAGTAATTTCCCAAAGATTAAAACAATTTAAATCTGCATAATCTAATAAAAATGATTACTGGGCAGATTTTTAAAATGTACTCGGTTTCTTTCATACGATCATTCCCCGCTCTTTTGGCACCACAGGCCGAGCACCGAATATCAGTTTTCAAGATAACTTTCCTTATATTTATCAGATAATGATCTAGACCTATATTCTTATGTTTATAGGGGGGAGTTGAATCTATTTCTGTCACTGAGAATCGTCCCAATTGGTTGATTTTGTTTAGCGGCCTATCAACCCCTATGGGTTATTTAATGACAAAATGTACATATTTTGTACGTAAATTTATGCTTTCCATTACATATATTTTGTACATAATTTCAGTGTAAATTCGGTTGTTGTTTTTTTGGGGGGAGGTGGCGGGGTTGTTCGTTTGTAGATCATAAAATGTAATGTTAATAATTTTACTATAAAAATGTATTTTTATATTTTTTTTAGTGTTGCATTGATTGTCATTTTGCTATAAAAATCTATTGTTGCTCATTTTATTATAAAAATGTACTGTTGATTTCTTTTCAGTGTTTGGTTATAGCTGGTACCCTAACAGGTGCTACCCTCTCGTGTTAGGGTGGACCTGGGAACAGCCTCCAATCTCCCGACCAGAGGCCTTGATGCCGGATGTAGTTTATCGCCATACCCAGAACGCATGAATTTGGGATATTGACTGTAGACCAGGGTTTCCAGGCCTAAACCCCAAATTTTTAATTAGAAATGTGCAAGTTTGTTTTTTTTAATATTCCTCTTAAATACCAATAACATTATTAGTACTTGAACTAAGTGAAAACTAGGCGAACAATAACTGACCAGTACTAAAATAAAACTAGACAAGATATATCTGAACATGAGCAGTGGAAAGAGAACAATTTACACCCGTAGATTAAATAAAGGGTTCAGTTTTAAATTTCCTGTTGGTTACTTGGATTGACATATACTTGATGAAGGTCGGAGGACACAACGACCCGAATGATGTGATAACAACAACAAAGATGAGGACAATAGTCCGTATGTAAAAAGTGTAAATAATAATACTATTACCGTTCCATAATTGAGCTGGAAAACATTTATGAACAGGGCTCAATATCATAAACGTCCTCATAGCTCTATTTTTGCGAGCCAACTGTGCAAAGGCATAACAAACCGATTTTCTTTTATTATTTATTTTAATTTATTTACTTACTAGCTTAAAAGCCGCACCCCTGCGGAGGATTAATTCGGCCTCCGGCACAAAACTAAAGGGACCTAAAGGTCCAGTTTAGAAAGCAGCAATGATAATTTTGAAGAACTATCTTTGAATTCCTCAATTCACTACATGGAACTTCAAAACCTTACGTTAATTCTGATTCGGGATATAAGTTCAATTCCAGTCAAAAGACCGATTATGACCGAAAATCCGATTTGGTCGAAACTCCGATCTGGAACGAAATTTCAGTTCATGCCGAGAGCTGAGTTCTTCAAATCACAAACTCTGTGGAACTTCAATTGAGTTGAGTTCTTCAAATCACAAACTCTGTGGAACTTCAACTGAGTTGAGTTCTTCAAATCACAAACTCTGTGGAACATCAACTGAGTTGAGTTCTTCAAATCACAAACTCTGTGGAACTTCAACTGAGTTGAGTTCTTCAAATCACAAACTCCGTGGAACTTCAACTGAGTTGAGTTCTTCAAATCACAAACTCCGTGGAACTTCAACTGAGTTGAGTTCTTCAAATCACGAACTCTGTGGAACTTCAATTCAGTTGAGTTCTTCAAATCACGAACTCTGTGGAACTTCAATTCAGTTGAGTTCTTCAAATCACGAACTCTGTGGAACTTCAATTCAGTTGAGTTCTTCAAATCACGAACTCTGTGGAACTTCAATTCAGTTGAGTTCTTCAAATCACGAACTCTGTGGAACTTCAATTCAGTTGAGTTCTTCAAATCACGAACTCTGTGGAACTTCAATTCAGTTGAGTTCTTCAAAATCACGAACTCTGTGGAACTTCAATTCAGTTGAGTTCTTCAAATCACGAACTCTGTGGAACTTCAATTCAGTTGAGTTCTTCAAATCACGAACTCTGTGGAACTTCAATTCAGTTGAGTTCTTCAAATCACGAACTCTGCGGAACTTCAATTCAGTTGAGTTCTTCAAATCACGAACTCTGTAGAACTTCAAAACTTCACATCACAAAACCTCTCACTTTAACTCTGATTCCTTGGCATTTTAAAGAAATAAAATGGATTTCCTCAATTCGCATAGATTTGAAGATATTTAAAACTGAATTTAAAAGAAAAAAATTAAATTCACAAATTTTTTGTGTTAATTTAAACTCAGTATGAATTAAAAACTTTTAATATCGCTATTTTTTTTTCGGTTATTTTAAAATTTGAATTTTTAACTGTTCCCGTCTCATTCGGACCAATGCTGAATGTTCAAGCACCAGGCGAAGGGCAGATTTTCAATCCTGATTCCAAAAGAGTATAGTATATCTATGCAGAGGAAATGTGGGCCGAGTTAAAGTGGTTTCTGACACACGGACGGACAGACAGAATTTGCCGTTTATTTATTAAGATTTGCTTATTGGCGATACAATGCCTAAATATAAAATCTAGAGACATGGTGTAGAAAATGTTCGATAAAGTTCTCTCTTTGCAATTTTCGCAAATTGAAGAATATCAGATTAAGCGGAATGGCAGAATCATAGCAAGACAGACTGGGGTTGGATAGATTTCATTTTCAAAAGATATCTAATGTAAATTTCCGAGGAGACGAGCAGAGAAAGCGAGTATCATCCTGATTCCTCGAGGCATGGGATAACAATGGCTCTTGAGATAATGAACACAATTTACCGATATTCTGTTAATTTCAAATCTACTTCTGTTGCTTATTCAGATTGTACGTCTTAAGAGGATGACTGACAACAGAGGAAGAGTTCCTACTCAGAAATATTCCAACTTAATGGAGGTGTGTGGCGCGGAAATATCGCAATTTTGGTGGAAAACCCCCTTAGCTGAAACAGAAACGAAAATGTCGGTCATAGAACCGACATATTTGCTGGAGAGAAACTTCGCCATTCAAGACTGATATCTATTCGAATAAATATACGTGGAAAGTTGTTTTTGTATATTGTTTGCTAGCATATCTCTTCTGCTTGAGCGGATCTCAACCAGTCAATATCCTGGTTTTTCGAATTAGGACCTTCAATGACCTAAGGCTTGAAAACTGAAATCAACAGATTATAAATTCCTAGTCCTAGAAAAATCTATCTATCTATCTATCTATCTATTTCATTCTCTTTATCTATCTATCTATCTATTTCATTCTCTTTATCTATCTATCTATCTATCTATCTATCTATCTATCTATCTATCTCATTCTCTTTATCTATCTATCTATCTCAATCTGTTCATATCTATTCCATTCTCTTCTATAGCTATCTATTTATCTATCTATCTATCTTTGTCATTCTCTTCTCTATCTCATTATCTTATCTATCTATCTATCTATCTATCTATCTATCTATCTATCTATCTATCTATCTATCTCAATCTGTTCATATCTATATATCAAAATGAAAAAAGAAAGAACATTCAACGTATGTGAGCGTCTATCAGTCGCTAAGTACACTCGTGCACCAAATACAAGTGCCGGCACGATTAAATTATTATCTTCAATTCCTGCTAACCCCCGACACGGTTTAGTACGGAACGCTTGTTATTTTTCAAATCATTTTCTCTGAGTAACGATTATTTCATTCCACGTTTATTAAAAATATACAATTTCCCGGCGACACGTTTATTTGAACCGAAACGCTTATCTTTATGATAAAAATTTTCCACCGGCATGGCTATTCTAAAAGATTACGTACACGTGGGTATTTCTTAAACTTAATCTACTCTAGAACAAATCTGTATAATTGAAACACCTGGGAATTATTGATTTGTTTTTTACGGCTTGTCAACCTCCTTTTTTCTTGCAAATGAACAAATCGACAATTTAAAAACAAAATGTTTTTTTCCAGATATAAGTTCTACTATTTAATCCATAGCTGGAGGGAAGAAATGAATTTATACCTTTCCCAATGCTATTTGCACGTAAATGAATTTAGTTAACCCAAATGGAATTCGAACTCGGATTTCCTTTTTCTCCTTGCAAGCCGTCATCCATTACACCACCCGCACATCCGAAGCAACTGCGAAAAATTAAACTCACTAAGAGAGAGAGAGAGAGAGAGAGAGAGAGAGACCATATTTTCGTGAATAAGCGACACCCTGAAATAAGCGCTCTCTTCAAGAAGTAATGTGTGAATAGAGCGCCCCCCGCCCCCGATAATAGGGGAAAATCCGTATTTTTAATTTCATAGAAGCCCCATCTTTTCCAAATTTTACAATAGCGACAGAGAAGCCCACATACTTGACCCGAAGCGCCTCACTTGTGGCTTTAAAGGAGATTGAGACAGGCGATATCTGTCAAACCTGGTTGCATCGGACTGTCTGATGCTTGGTCTGTCAAGGTCCGCTTTCGTTACGCTAGCCCGACTGGCGCTAAGTTCTTCTGCTCTTGGGATCACTGTAAACAAAACAGAATAACGTTCCGACTTTTCATACAAAATTATTGACTGTCAACTACGAGATAACTTGTGGTACGCCGTTTTTTACGATGACGCCAATGTATGCTTGAATAATAAATTGTAAGTACTTCTTGATCTGATGAAGCTTATTAAAGGCGAAACACGCAATCTAGTTCCAATGAAACGTTTTTATACATGACACTTTTAAGCCTGCCAGAAATTGGTTGTCACCAAGGAATCCTGCGCCTCACGCCACAAGACCACATCTACACAAGATCCTGCTCTGTATCTAGTATAGTCGATAAGTGGTACACTATGAGCTGCTGCCAACGGGTCAAATCCTCACCGCGGGCCTGTGCTCACAGCAGTTGATTCTGAAGCAGAGTGAGCCATCATCCTCCGTGATAATGCCAAGCTTCATGTGACACGGGTGGCCAGTGATGCCATACGTCGACTTAGCTGAGAGACATTGTACCATCCACTTTACACACCGGTGTGCCAACAGATTACCACGTTTTCCATTCTCTGGACAACCACCTTCGTGGGAAATCCTTTGTAAATGAGACAAGCACTCACAGATTTCTTTGCGGCCAAAACACCTGATTTTTACTATTATTCAAGCTTTGTATTTGTGTGTAAGCAGGCTCGGGCCCTGTGCAGCAAGAATAAATCCTTCAGTCTCACCCTTAAGTAATGAACTCCTTAGCCACTGGTGGGTTGCGAATTGATTTACATCAGCATTTTGGTTTCGGAAAAGGAACCGGCTATGTGGAGGATTTTGGTTCCAACTTTCTGTTTGTTTTGGTCCTGGTTTTTCGCTTCTTGTTTCAATTTTCTTGCTGATTCTGTGGCGGTTTTAACTACTTCAGCGCTCAATATTTAACCCGAATTCTTTTGCATATTCATGGACTTTTTTGAATCTGAATATAGCTTTTTACCTTTTTAGTGCCACATTTTTTTTTGTTTCCATCTCCAGGTCTCTGTATTGGTTTAATTTTTCAAAAAAATTTTTTTTTTCATTTCGAATGCTCATGCCAATCAGTATGCAAGTATTTTCTTTTCTGTCTTTGATAATGATATCTGGATGTTTTGCTTGTATTTTTCGATCTATGATGATAGAAAAATCCCAACATCTGCTTCTTTAACTACAGACTGGGAATAATGTTTATACCAGTTTGCAGTTGTTTTTATCCTGCAGTGATGACAGCTTCTGATGTAGATATTGATCTACCCTGTCATTATGGTTTTCGCATTCATTCGGTGTGAGCATTGAGCATCCTGAGATAAGTTGATCAGTTTCATTGTATTGATAATAGAACCTACATTTCGAGTGCGCACTATTATGCAAGATATTAGCTTAGTAGCTGCGTGTAAGAAGGCTTTGGTCCTTTGGTGCAGAAAGAATAAACCCTTAAGTCTCACCATCAAATCTTGCTCTCCTTGCTCTCCTTAACCACTGATAGGTTGCGAATTGATTTACATCAGCATTTTTAACATCGGGAAAGAAACTGGCTATCAAGAAGCCCTTGGCTCCAACTTTCTTCTATTCGCTTTTGGCCTAGCTTTTTCGCTTCTTCTTTCAGTTTTCTTGCTGATTTTATGGCAGTTGCATCTACTTCAGCGCTAATCTCAACATTTAACCCGAATTCTCTTGCATATTTATGGACTTCTTTTGATGCAGAATAAACCTTTATTATTATTATTATTATTATTATTATTATTATTATTATTATTTCCTTTGATTTTTTTTTTTGTATTCTCATTTCCTTCCAGGTCCCAACCAAAGATCAGAAATGGCGTCATGACATTTTCCACTGAACATTTAAATTAAATAAAACAACCTAAGAGCATAAGCATTTTACATAGATAAAAACTTTTGTAAGGTGTGAGCTGTACTTGTGAGAATATTTTTTGTATCTGTTTAAGACATGGGCATGGACTACCAGGAATCCCTTCAATGAGTCTATCAGAATATTTTCCAATCAAACCGAGGGCTCCATCCACAACTGGGATTAAATTGTCTTCCTGTTCCACATTTTTTAGATTTCCACTCCAAGATCTTTGCATTTGGAGAGTTTGTATTATTATTATTATTATTATTATTATTATTATTATTATTATTATTTCTTGATACAATCCTTTTTTACGGCATCTTTGGAAAGTGTTTGAAACCATACTACGGATTGACCAAAGACTTGTAAGTAAAATTGGGTAGATGGAACTATTTGCTAGGACGAAGTAGCAAGTCATCGTGACCGAGGGTTTGAGTGTACTGGCCTTATTCAAACAGTTGGTCAGGCCAGAGAATGTGCTCTCTCCCAGAAACTGTAACTATGGTCCTCTCATCATAGTTGCAGTATAAACCAGAGGTGGGCTCTGTGGGCGTTGAACAAACACAAAATATGCCCACAGATGTCTACAACAGTGGTTGGCTAACCGCTCTTATAGACAGACATATTCGGAAACGAGCGGCCAGCCATCGCAATCGAAATCTTCTGCATCAGACTTAAAGTAAAAGTCGGTATTTGCTTTAAAAAGCTATTAAGAAGTTTATTGATTTTTTTCTGAAAATCTTATATTCACGTGATGTTAACAATGCTCATGTGCAGAGTCTTTTGTATCTCAGATAATGATAGGTTTCCTGGGATTTTCCTAATATGTGTATCACTTCTTCTTTACGTGACGTGTCCGTTCATGATGTAGGCGACAATAGCTCTCTTCAACTTCTCTTCCTTTACAGTTTTTAATAAATTTTGTCTTTCTCTTATTTCTCCTAAATCTTGTCCCGCCATTCATTTACTCAAATTCACTAAGTATGCTATGCGTCGTTTTCTTCTGTCTCTCTTGCCTTCATTCTGTCCTGTGAGTATCAGGTTCTCGAAGCCCTCTTTCCTCATTATATGCTCTAGAAACCTCAACTGTCTCTTCCTGGTGTTAAGTATAAGTTTCCTTTTTGTTTCTTTTTTTCTAAACTTCGTTGTTGCTCCCATATCCGGTCCACGGTATCCTCAGCATCCTTCTGTGGAACCACATTTCTGTTGCTTCAAGTCTCTTCTTCATTACTGAGGAGATTGCCCAACACTCACTGTCATACGGGAGGACATATATAACAGTTTATTACCCTTTTCCCTGTTTCAAGCGAAGTTTTTCTTTCTTAATACTCTGCGTAGCTTTTGGAATGCATCTTTGGCTATCCCCAACACAACTTCAGATTTCAGTGTCACTATTCTTTTTTAATTATTCCTATTATTATTATTATTATTGCGTCCTGGGTAAGACGGTAAACTACATCCGCGTCCTGAGTAAGGACATCCGATAGCAAGGCCTCTGAACAGGAGCTTTTGAGGAGCGTGGAACCGCCTCCTAATTGCTGGTGTTTCCAGGTCCACTCTGACCCGGGGTGGTAACACATGTCCAGGTCCCAGCTATGGGCAAATAGTTAACCTCAAACTGGGTTCAAAACGCTATGAAAATGTAAAAATAGGTTTTAATACCAGCAATACACTTTTGTAAAGAATTATTGCCAGCAATAAATTTTTGAAGAAAAAAAATTATTACCAGCAATACATTTTTGGAAAAAAATATTATCTGCAATAAAAATCATGTCGGCATTAAATAACCCATTGGGGTTGATATGCCGTAAAACAAACCAAACAAACAAACAAAATCTATCATTATTATTATTATTATTATTGTGTGTGGTATCATCTTGCAAGAGAGTAATTTTAAGTGCCTAATTACTAAGTCCCCTTCGGGGTATATGGGTAAAAAAGGCCACTATAGGAGTGTTATCTATGCACATTTGGGACGATTATTATTATTATTATTATTTCCATTTTTCCTGATTTTCTGTTTGATACAGTCCTTTACTAAGTTTTTATAAAGCAAAAGTTTTCTAAGGTTATTGAGCATATTACATTGATAATTTTTTTCTAAATACGTGAGTAGTGATCATGAGAACAATATTTGTATCACATGTAGTGAGTAGCTTCCTCGGATTTTTTTAAATGTATGTATCGGTATTCTTTTTAATCATTCTTAGTGCTCCTATTATTAATGGAATAATGACTGTGTTTAAATGCCACACTCTTGCAATTTCTATTTACAGATTCTAATATTTTGAAAGTTTGTCAAATTCTTTAGCTGGAATGTTTTTATCAGAGAGGATGGCCACGTCTGAGATATTCCGTATTTGTCTTTTAAGTCTTTTATTATTATATCTGGTCTGTTGATTTGTAATATGTTTTTTGTGTCGTATTACTGTCATCTTTATCTTTAATGTTAACGTTATTTTCTCTTATTCAGAATCCTCACTTTCCAGCCTCGACAACGTTCAAAAACGTTTACGCGGTCTTGTGGGTGATGAATTGTTTTCCACCCCACATACCCTTTCCTACAGACGAAATGTTGCTAGCCTCTATCGCTGTTTTCATTGACATTGTCCAACCAGCTTTTGCGTAGGAGAGAACGCCTACGCAAAATCTTTGGACAATGTCAAACAATGAACATGTATGACTATACCAGAATTGCTGATGGCTGCCGTTGATAGACCGTTGTGGAAGAGATTCAGTGTGGCTTCTGCATTCGGATCCCCCTCCCCGCTACGATTACAAAAGTCAAGGGGTATGATGATGATGATGATGATGATGATGATGATGATGATGATGATGATGATGGCTATTTTCATGGCAGATGTACAAGTGAACGCGCCATTCCTTGGTCCCACCAGTCACAGCTAGGACCCGTCATGCCTCTTACCGAAATTTGACTTATCTTCATTCTCTTCATGTTCTATCGGTGGGGAGGGAGTTCTGCTTAGACAGTTTCTTATCCAGAACTGTTGCATTGTGGGAGAAAATGCTTCCCCGAACATTACAATCTTGATCACTTCAAGTCTGGAATCAACCGATATCTATCCTACATATCCTCATAATATTCCCTTTTTGCTAAGACTCCCCCGCCCCATTGTATACCATTACAATTTCACTTAGTAATCCTCTAGCTTGAGTGGCTCATGGGATTTGTACTATGTGAACAATGGTAGAAAAAAGGACTTCCTTTTTTCTCGTGTTTATATTTATTTTACTACGTTATTAATTTGTTTAGCTACTTTTTGCGTGTTCTCCTCGTTCAACCCACTCAAGTCAAAAAAACTCTGGGCTTTCTTTTTAACCTTTACTTTTTGTTTCGAACTGACATTTTTCTTTTTAGGATATCATATCACTTACGTTTAATTCGTGACAGACGCCTTGGACGGTTTTCAAATGTATAATGTCGACATTCGTAAATATATAGGGGGAAAAAATAAATAAATAATTAAATCGTTCTCTTTCCACTTTCTTTCGGCCTAACAAAAAAAAATTCCTGATTGGTTTTCAAGACCATTTCAGATTGCGAAGATTGTTTGCGAGGTGGGAGAAGAACGCGGAGATGAGTGGTGGCGATTCAGAGGAATGCGAATCGGCTCGAGCGATGTCCGAGACAGACAGATGTCACGTGATGGTCAGGTGAAAATTTGGCCGCTGTAAATGAAAGCCAAACATCCTGTACTTAGAGTAGCCATGACAACCATTTTATGTCCCAATTGTAGAAATATCACGTCAATTTCAATCGTTAGAAGCGACGGCCATTACAGCAGACAATGTGGAGTCGAGACGGACAAGAACAAACTTATGAATGAAATGCGTTTGCTTACTACTTTGCGGGTTCTTATGAATGAAACGCGTTTACTTTACTATCACGTTATACACGTGTCGAGAACGAAAATCTTTTAAACATTCACTAATGACAGTTTTTTAAATTTATTCTTTTACATATTTAGCATTTTCTTTTTTATTGCTAGTATTGACTTACATATTTTCGTGGTTTCTTTCTTCAATGTAGTTGCGAATGAAATAGTTTTTGTTTAAATGGGGTTTGCCTTTTACACAGTGGCTTTTTAAGTGAACATCGGTATTTTAAATGTTAATTTTCTAAATAGGCTAGCTGTTTCTACTTGAAAGATTGGCCTAAAAAATTAAAAACTAAGAAAATATTTAAAGAAAAGTGTTTTCGATGTACAGCTTTTCAGAAGAACAAAATTTATTTATTTAAATATTTATTTATTTATAGGATCTGCTGTGAATGTTTAGAGTGGCTTGGAACAAGAAATAGGTGAGTTCGAATTCAACTCGACTTTATCACTTTGCTTCGTAATAGGGGGCAAGAGTTGCTCCCCCCTTTCATATATAATTCGCGATTCTTTTGAACTCGCGGTCCTTTGTAAAAATTAGTTATTAAAATGTTGTTGCGTGAATGAGACGTCTTCATGTCTTGTCATTTTGTGAGATGCTTCCCACATTAAGTAACGGCTTTCGTCTGATACTACTATACGAATTTTATCTTAACTCTCAGACAAAACATAGTGTCAGAGGTGTGATCAAATGTGACAGAAATATAAAAATAAAAATTAATCTGTCTCTATTTCTGAGATGAGGTATTATGTATACTATTTACATTATTCGGACTATTGTCCTCATATTTGTCACCATATTTATTACAACGTTTCGGCCGAACAGTCTACCCCAGTGAGCAAAATAAAAGGTTCAGTTCGACATTGCAACCACCTGAAGAAGACCGGAGCGTACAACGGCCGAAACGTTGTAATAAATATGGCGACGAAGATGAGGACAATAGTACGAATAATGCAAATAGTGTAAAAAAATTAATCATGTAAAAAAAATTTCTTTAGTACAGACGCTAGAGAGCTTCGATTTCACAGAACCAAGAATATGGGCGATATGGAGATTGTGGTTTTTAAGATACAGAGTCACGTCTAAATTGAATGAGGGCTCAAATGAAAGGCAGTTAAATACTTTATTATATGGAAAGTGAAACGGAAAATAATTTGTATCAGTAATAGTAACATTTGATAGGTATTTCACGCCCAAAAGAAATATATTTTACGTAAGTACCTCCAATAATTTGCTGAAAAAAGAACATTGCATGATTAAAAATTTTTTTTTTTTTTTTTTGTCATCGGCTGGACCAAAGAAACTTAAGCATCTTTTTGCGGTAAAAACACATTGTTTTAGAAATTCTTGCAAAAATCAAATAATTACCGGATTTTAATGAAATTTTCATGACTTATTCACAGATAAATGAAATTATTTTTTTATTTTTTTTTTAGAAAATCTTGTTAATTTTTTTACATCTTTTACCCATCACTTACTTAATTTTATGAAATTTCAAAAAATTAAAATTTCAGTCTCTTCATATTTATATATTTTGATAGATTTTTACCAAACCTTGCAACCACAATCCAACCGAATTATTAAGAAAATATAATGTTTGGGATCATCCACAACAGAATGCATTTGAAAAAGTAAATTGTCATTGACTGAAACACCAATATTAACATATTATGAACCGCCAAAACATAATTGTAAGTACCGATGCAAGCAGCTAGGGGTTGTGGGCAGCATTATAATATTGAAGGAAATGAAAAATTAGACCTTGTTGCTTATGAATCAAGAACTTTAACAGAGACGCAGTTAAAACCATTGAAAAAGAAAATCTGGCCATAGTGTTCACACGTTTATTATTTGACCGTTATCTAACGGGACTGAAAGAATTTAAAGTGCTTACAGATCAGAGAGGCAAGGTAGGTGAATGGATTGCGGTTCAAAGTAAGTAATCGGAGGGCCTAGTTCGAATTCCAGTTGAGTTCTTTACATTCACTTGCGCGCTAATACCTTTGGGAAAAGGAATGAATACAACTAAGAGTAAAAAAAGTAGGACAGACTGGGTTCTATACCCGTGGGAAATGTGGATCACAAGTCGTTAATATCATTACTAATCACACAAGATTTGCGTAAAACACAGATACGATGTCAAAGACTTTTAACGTGGTTGAGAAGATACAATCTTAAAGCGAAACATGTGTCTGGAAAGAAATGAATAGTTTCAGATACCTTATTGAGACATCCATTTCAAGATGAAAACAATACTACAGAAAATGATTGTTGCAATCTAGGGAGGGATACTAAATAGGATAATCACACGAAGGTTGGTAATGAACGATAATACTTAGGACAAGAACAACACATGTAAGATTCGCCAGCAGCGCGTAGAAATAGTAAACTGCTAGAAAAGAGTCAAGCGAATTCTAAAGTGACTCTCCAACTGCAGGATATCTACCAACTGCCCCACACGGTCAGATGTAGCACAAGGCCGAATTTAATACGGGGTATCCGAGCACGTAGGCTCGGCCAAATATTCTCTGTAGACCCCGTATAAAACGGGGTCGAGTAGCTATTTCCAAAGACGAGACTATGCCCTTCGACATAGACTCAACTGGGGATCCTCTCTTCCCGGGGGCAGAGAGTTTGACCAGCACAGCTTGAGACGAATCTCCGACTGCAGACCAACATACAGTATTTACTACTCTCACGTTGACTGCTGACCTGAGATGGAATAAATACATCGAGTCAATTGCCTCGTCCACTGCAAGGAAATTTGGCTCCCTGAGCAGCGCTAGGAAGTTTTTCTCCCCGGAGTCGATCCTTCAGATCTACAAATCCACAATTCGCCCTTGCATGGAGTATTGCTGCCATATATGGTCTGGTGCCCCTTCTGTTTGCCTCGGGGTTCTTGATAGGCTCCAGAGGCGGATATGCAATGTGGTTGGCCCTGTCCTGGCGTCTCGTCTACTTTCTCACAGACGCGCCGTCGCCTCCCTCTGTCTGTTCTACAAATACTTTCATGGAAATTGCTCCGAGGAGCTGCATTCGCTGGTTCCCAGACGTCATGAGTTCCAGCGCCCTACGAGGCTGGCATCCCGCTCTCACCTCTTCACTGTCGAAACTCCTAAATGTACCTGTCTCTTCTACTCTAATAGCTTCATGTCTCGCACCTCTCGCCTGTGGAACTCCCTTCCCTTCTCCTGTTTCCCTGTGAACTATAATCTCCAGCTATTCAAGTGTAATGTCAATCGACATCTCCAGTTGCCTTGATCTATCCACTACCCTCATCCTTTCTTCTATCACTCCTATCTGATCTTGCTCTAAATTTTTCTGTAACCCCTTGCGTCCTAGTGACTTCCCGCCTTGCTTGGGGTGAAATGCTTAAAAAAAAAAAATTATGTGAATAGGGACATACCCATTATCATCCGTAGGTATGCTACAACAATGATGTAAAATCATATGTGGACAATATCATAGAAACACTAGCTGCTTTAGATAGGAGGACTGAACAGATAAAAATAAAAATAGGGGACGTCGTGGTGTTAAAAGAAGGAATTCACTTAACAAAGACAGGATGTCATATCATAGAGAGAAGTATTAAGGACAGTATAAAACCTTATTTTAAGCACAAAAGTGAATTGTCGGTACTAAAATACTTACTTTTCTATCAGGATATAATAGTTATCCCAGGAATGACGAGATTCATACACAGTGGTCATTTAGGCCGAAGTAAATGTATAGAAAGAACCAACATGTCAATATGGTGGCCAGGAATATCAACACATATAAAAAAAACTTCAGTGAAGCATGTTCCTTTTGTAACGTACATCGTCTATCTAATAGGAATGAAAAACTTAAACCTACATCAATACCACATAGCATGAAATAGGAACAGATATATTGAAACATGAAGGAAAATATTACCTAGTAATTATTTTTCCCTTTCATCGAAATGATTTAAATAAATCAGTTAACCACCTTAAATGAAAAACGTATTCAGCAAATACGGTGTTCCTAATACGGTGGTCAGCGATAATGTTGGGCAATATAAAAGTAATTATTTTTTAACAATTTGCAGAACAATATGGATTTTACCACATAAAAAAACAATCCACATTTCCCACGAGCTAATGGAGAGGCAGAATCAGCAGTGAAAATAGCCAAGAGTATATTAAAACAACCAGATGTATTCATCGCATTATTAGTACAGTGGGTCCTAAAGAGACTGACATAATTTAAAATGTGAATATCTGAGTAACTACATATCCCAGGCAAACAAAATTAGGCTTCATGTTGAACAATAAAAGATTTATTTATCAAAATTCGAACGAGATTTCAGGAAGCTTCAAATGTTCAATATGCACACCACCTGCGTCATGATACACGTCAAGTCGGTGGTCCAGTTCATGTCAAACACGCTGTAGCATGTCTTGCGTAACGTTCTCTAAAGCCTCAGTAATTCTCTGCTTAAGTTCCACCTGGCTTGTGTAGACCAGTCCTTTCACATAGCCCCATAGAAAAAATCACAAGGTGTCAAGTCAGGTGAACGTGGTGGCATATTGTCATTAACATTCAACAGCACATTGCCATTATCACTGGCACAGCCGATTCATCTTCTTGATAGATTCTCAATGAGATCTGCCTTTTCAGTCAACTTAATTTTTACACATTTTAAAAAAAATTGAGATCATTTGAGTCAGAATTGGCTGTGTTGTTAGACTAAAAATTTATGACAATTTTGGGGGATACCATGTTTATTTGAGTAAACCAATTTCATTTTCTAAAACCCTAGAGTCTAAGCTTGATGGAACCTACAATCGGATGCTGAGATCTGTACTTGACATCTTTTGGAGACAACATCCCACTAAATCACATCTCTACGGAATCATCCCTAATATTTCTACAATCTTACGCGAAAACAAAAGGCGCTTTGCAGGACACTGACCGGTGAGCAAAACAAGAACTTGCGAGTGATCTACTGCTCTGGACACCTAGCCATGGCGCGGAAGACCGGCTGGTCGACCGGCAATCAACTACATTAACCAGCTATGTTATGATACAGAATGCCACCCTAATGACCTTCCGACCTCGATACAGGACCAAGATGGTTGGCGTGATGGACTTATGACTCATGTTCGAGCTAGCTCGACCGAATAAAGTAAGGGAAAGAGACAGACTAGATAAGGAACGAATCAGGAATTGTTATAAAAGACTACATTGTGCTAAAGACTTACCTAAATTAAGAATTGGTGATCCAGTAAGAATAAGGACGGATGATCAGAATAACTGAAGAGATAGTAGAATTGTTATTTCAGAAGACGTAAAAAACAGGACATATAAAACAGAGAGCCCGAAATAGAAAATTCAAAGAAACAGAAGGCACCTAAAATACGATAATATTAAAAAGAGAGATGCACCAAATAAAAGAGAGAAAAACAGATATCAAAAGGACAATAATAAAAGAGATGAACAGTATGTTGTTAAAACAACTTGACGTAAGAAAATCCATAAATCTAGATATCTGAAGGATAATGTATGAACTGATAAACTGAAAAAATGAATTTTAAAAAACTAAAAAGGTAGATAATTTGAAAAGTGAATGAAAAAAAAAATTAACGTATTTAATTTTTATTTTGAAAAGAAATGGATATATTTAGTAATAAAAAACGTTAGAAAGCAAAGAGTTGCTTCCCCTTTCAATGCATAATTCGCGGTTCTTTTGAACTCGCGTTTCTTTGTAAAAATCAGTTATTAAAATGTTGTTGAGTGAATACGACGTCGTCCTGTCTCGTCGTTTTGTGGGGTGCTTCCCGCTTTTGGTGTGCTACTATTATCAAAGATCTTAGCACAAAGACGACACACACTTTCGCACAAATACACTTGGAGAAAGGTGTGAATCCATCTCTTCTCCCACTAGCTATGCGTTAAATAACAGGGTAGACTGTGCTCTCTAGCCATAGTTGGCAACCAGTCTAGAACAACAACACTGAATTCAGAGCCTAGTCAACAGAAATTGCGCAGATAATATGCCAAACAAAAACATGAAAAATAAAGCAACTATGAATGATTCCAATGGAGGGTGATTATCCAGGAATTTAAGGAATTGCGCCCAACGAAGATGTCATACATGACATGAAGAGGATGGATTTTACAAATAAGTGGGAATAAGCATTTTTTAGTTTATTTTGAATAATTTGTAATCAAAAAATGATTCTCAGTGACGTATCTCATTTCTTATTTCCCAGGATTTTGTATAACCCTAAGCCTTGCCCAAGAGTGACCCGTTACAGTGCAACACAGTATACCTACAATATTTCGTTAATTGGCGTTTACAGGTCGAATCACCAGAGACGTTCTAACTCATATCATTCGGAATAACCAAAAGAGTAAGAAAAAATAATTTTATTCTTTTTGTTACTATTGCTTTTCTTTAATATAAAATTTTCTTCTTCAATCAACGACCTGAAAGATAATGCAATAAAATCCTTTTCCAGCGGGTCATCATTTTATTCACATCGATTATCCGTAAAAAGAGGAAATCAAATTTGATAATTACGTGTTATTACTAATGTTTAATTAGTGTTCCTTTCATCTTTATTTTATTTTCATTTATTTATTTATTTTACATCACTCAATTCGTTTGATACTCTACGACCATTACGCCAGAAGTAGAAATAGGAGATAAAACAGTAGCCTCTGTCTATACTAGAACTATCATCATGTATCCTTGGGAGTCTACCTGACATGTACATTGTCTTATCAATTTTGCTACCGAAAACTATCATCATCTTTTCTTTTTTTTTTTTTAATTATTTTCCTCTAAGCAAGGTGATAATGCCGCTAAGACGCAAGGAGTTACTGCAAGTGAAAAGAGATGTGAAGACTTTAGAAGGAACCAAAAGTCCAACCCTAAACAGGAAACAAAGGATAAGCCTCCATTAATGTTCAATAGACGGGGAAGGAATGTGAACCGGGCAATAGAGGCGAAATTCAAATGTAAACTTTGTTCGACTTTCTCCACGCTATATTTTTGAAATGCATTTTAAACCTTAGATATCGTTTCTCGTTTTTTGGGCGGTACACACACACACCCATATATATATATATATATATATATATATATATATATATATATATATATCAGTGGTGACACCGGGAGTTAAGCTTGTTGGACTTAGTCCGAGTTATTCAGAATTCAAGTATATCTATTTCAAAGCAACAAAAATCTTTCGCAGTGTGTCGTTTATATTCTTGCCTTCAGCGGGATCAAAAATTAATTGTTTTAACTCTGTGCCTCAAAATATTGGCTGAAATACATTTCATTGATACTGTTCATAAGAAAGAAAGAAAGAAAAAACAAAGAAAGTAAGAAAAAAGAATGAAATAAAATTAGCTTAAAAATTGAGGTTACGTAGATCTGAGCCCTATCAAAACTGGGGACATAATAAGCAATGTATTTCTTGCTTTAATTTTATAAATAATCTTTTTAAAATCTCTAATGACTTGTATGCCCTGTTTTTCAAAAACACATTTTTATTTTAACTTATTGTTTTCAAATGTCCATTTTAAATAATTTCTTAATTTTTTTTAGCACAATGTATCAATTGAAAAAGGGAAATTTAAATTTAGTCAGACTTAAATTCGGCAAAAAAATCAGAGTGGCAACCTTAACTGGAGGGTTAGGGTGAGGAGTGTGACTGGAGTAGTGTTGAGGAAATATGATATCAGTCAGTAGTACTGATCATAAATGTACAATAAATTAAACTAAAAAATCACAGAGAGATACATAAACATACTAATGCATAGTCAGTGACTTGATAACCAGGCTATAAAACAATAAAAAATGGAAAGTGGACATAAACAGACAAACATATCAAAGACTTTGCCCTCACTCTTTCCTTAAATATCTAGTGATTTTTTTAAAATAAATGTTTATCTTTATAGAAATATTACAATTAATCTTAAAATACAAAAAATGTGTTTTTTAACTTCATGCACAGAAATTTTTTAAAATTATATATTTTAGTTAGAGTAATAATGTAATCATTTTAGCATCTAAGTTATACCAATAGTATATTTTGTTTAAGATTGTAATGAATCCAACAAACAGTAACGACTTAGAATCGCCATTGATATATATATATATATATATGTGTGTGTGTGTGTGTGTGTGTGTACGTGTGTTAATTTTAAACAATATATACATATTTAAAACTTTAAAACTATATGTATATAGATATTTAAAATGCTTCTAGCAATTTTGCCATACTTGAATTTTCAAAATTAAATATATCGCTGAATAAAACGTCGCGTTCTAAGGCAAAAAATCTCTGTGTGTGTGTGTGTGTGTGTGTGTGTGTGTGTGTGTGTGTGTGTGTGTGTGTGTGTGTGTGTGTGTGTGTGTGTGTGTGATGTTGTATATGCGCGTGCATTTTTTATGACTCTTTAACTTTATTTAAAGATGGTATAAACTTGGGGATAGAATTCTACGTAAGTTTATTTCTTCTGAGCGGAAGAACTTTCCACTCTAGCAACCAGGATTTGAAGGAAACAAATGATCGATTTGATTGATTATAAACACGGAATTGATTGAGAACAAGACTGTGCCAATTCGTCGTCCAGTGAATTTGCAGAATTTGTTGGCAAACTAAACAACATTTGAACTATGGACAATGGAACGACGTTAGATTCCTTTCGTGAATTCCTTTGTTCAAATAAACAAGACGAGTATTATATACGCCTTCAACTATTTACTTGATTTAAAATACATTTTCTTCTGTTTTATTTTTTTCAATAATAAGGAACAATGGTCTCTAGTCCAACAAAACAAGTATCGCGATATACTTTTGGGTGTGCTCACAAGTTATTAAAGGCAAGTTCAATTTATACTCAGTGCTCGATTATCAAAGCCTTATGCCAAAGTTGGATTACTCCAGAAACTATCTGGTTGAATATATATCTTTTTTTTTTTTTTTTTGTTTTTTTTTTTTGTTTTTTTCGTTTTTTACAATGATGCTCACCTTAAACAAGGTCCAAGAAGTAACCTCTACCTATATTGAAATCGCATCAAATATTCTTGGGAGTCTACATGACATGGACAATGCCTTATCAACTTTGCTACCGAAACCTAATTTTTAATTATTTTACCCCAAGCAAGATGATAATGCAACTAAGACGCAATGGGCTACTGAGAGTGAAAGAGAAGGAAAAGATTTTAGAAGGAACCGGAAGCACTATCCTAAACAGGAGACGAGATAAACAAAATGCCAGGAGGAGTGCGAACAAGACGATAGGCGAAACTATCTACTCTTATTGAGAAAAATTAAATAAATAGCAAATAGAATGTCAGTTTTAGTCGTTATAAGTATAAAGTTGAAGTAGATTTTACAAGAAACGGGAACCCGATCCTAAATAGGAAAAGGGATAAACCTGTTCCTAAGACCGGAGAAGTTAAGCTTGGATTGCAATAAAACCCAAATTAAAGTGTATATCAATGCAAGAAGAACGTGTTTTGCTAGTCTTCCAAATAAACTGGGTCTATATATTTTGAAAAATCGGCATTCAAAGTACTGGAATTTATCTAGGCGCGAACGCAAACAAATACACAAATATATGGGGGAATGTCCGTATTCGAGTGTTGTCCTTCATATGACAATGTTTTAAGCCTGGAAATATACTTTGACAATTGTGGATAATATCAGATTTTCTAATTTTTGATTATACATAGTTGTCCCATGAGTTGTTTCTAAATTTAATTGGGCTTTCATTACATATGAACAAAGTTAATAATAAGAATAAAAACAATTTGTTAGATTTTTTTAGATGAAGAATTATCATTTTGATTGTTATACTCACAATATCTCGGCTGTTGCACTCGGTACCATAACGGAAAATTCATCCGGACAATTACAGTGAAAAGACGTATTACAGCGTAAATAACACAATACAGAGAACAAGCAACAAAATTATTAATTAAAAATGGAATAAACTGAATCAATAAAATTAAAAGTGAAATCAATAAAAGAAAGAAAGAATAGAGAGGTAGGAATGAAAGAAATAAAACTGACAGAAAGAAAGAGAGAATTTGAGAGAAAAAGAAAAAATGATAAAAGAAAGAAAGTAACAAAGAAAGCAGAAAGGAAAGAAACAAACAAAAAAGAAAGCGAAAATGAAAGAAAGAAAGAAAGAAAGAAAGAGAAAAAAAAAAGAAAGAAAGTAACAAAGAAAGCAGAAAGGAAAGAAACAAACAAAAAAGAAAGCGAAAATGAAAGAAAGAAAGAAAGAAAGAAAGAAAGAAAGAAAGAAAGAAAAATAAAATTGAAAGAAATAAAAAAGAGAGAATTTGAGAGAGAAAAGAAAAATGGCAAAAAGAAAGAAAGTAACAAAGAAAAGAAAAAGCAGAAAGAAAAAAAAGAAAGAAAAAAAAAAAGAAAGGAAAATGAAAGAAATAAAAAAGAAAGAAAGAAAGAAAGAAAGAAAAAAAAAAAGAAAAGAAAGAAAGAAAGAATAGAAAGAAACAAACAAAAAAGGTAGGAATGAAAGAAATAAAACTGAAAGAAAGAAAGAGAGAATTTGAGAGAGAAAAAAGAAAAAAATGGCAGAAAAAAGAAAAGAAAAAAAAAAAAATGGCAAAAAAAGAAAGTAAACAAAGAAAGGAAAGAAAGAAACAAACAAAAAAAACGAAAATGAAAGAAAGAAAGAAAGAAAGAAAGAATAGAGGTAGGAATGAAAGAAATAAAACTGATAGAAAGAAAGAGAGAATTTGAGAGAAAAGTAACAAAAAAATGGAAAAAAAAAAGAAAAGAGAGGTAGGAATGAAAATAAAAGACAGAAAGAAAAAGAAAGAAAAAAAAAAAAAAGAAAGAAATGAAAATGAAAGAAAGGAAAGAAAAAAAAGAAAGAAAGAAAGAAAGAAAGAAAGAAAGAAAGAAAGAAAGAATAGAGAGGTAGGAATGAAAGAAATAAAACTGACAGAAAGAAAGAGAGAATTTGAGAGAAAAAGAAAAAATGGCAAAAAGAAAGAAAGTAACAAAGAAAGCAGAAAGGAAAGAAACAAACAAAAAAGAAAGCGAAAATGAAAGAAAGAAAGAAAGAAAGAAAGAAAGAAAGAATAGAGAGGTAGGAATGAAAGAAATAAAACTGACAGAAAGAAAGAGAGAATTTGAGAGAAAAAGAAAAAATGGCAAAAAAAAGAAAGTAACAAAGAAAGAAAGGAAAGAAACAAAAAAGAAAGAAAAAAGAAAGAAAAAAAGAAGGAGAAAGAAAGAAAAAACAAAAGAAAAGAGAATTTGAAAGAAAAAAAAAGAAACAAGAAAAAGAAAGCAGAAAAAAGAAACAAAAAAAAAGAAAGGAAAATGAAAGAAAGAAAGAAAGAAAGAAAATAGAGAGGTAGGAATGAAAGAAATAAAACTGACAGAAAAGAAAGAGAGAAAAAAATTTGAGAAAAAAGAAAATGAAAATGAAAAAAAGAAAAAGAAAGTAACAAAAGAAATAAAAGACAGAAAAAAGAGAGAATTTGAGAGAAAAAAAAAAAAAAAAAAAAAAGCGAAAATGAAAGAAACAAACAAAAAGAAAGAAAAGAAAAAAGAAAGAAAGAAAAGAAAGAATAGAGAGGTAGGAATGAAAGAAATAAAACTGACAGAAAGAAAGAGAGAATTTGAGAAAAGAGAAAATGCAAAAAAGAAAGAAAGTAACAAAGAAAGCAGAAAGGAAAGAAACAAAAAAAAGAAAGGAAAAAAAGAAAGAAAGTAACAAAACAAAAAAGAAAGCGAAAACGAAAGAAAGAAAAATGGCAGAAAGAAAGAGAAATTGAGAAAAAAAGAAAAAAATGACAAAAAGAAAAAATAAGAAAGAAAGCAGAAAAGAAACAAATAAACAAAAAGAAATAGAAAAAGAAAGTAAAGAAAATAAGAATGAGCAGGGAAAAAATTTAATTACTTTCACACATCACACGATTATTTTGATAAAATAAAATGATGCACTCTCTACTAGCCCCTGTTAACTGCATTTCAGCATTCTCAAAATTCTTCAACTTTGACTTCTTCGCCAATTTTAGGTTTTATTTTTCCGGGGTGTACAGCGGCCGAAACGGTGTGAATATATAATCAAGTATGTTCGTACGAATAGCAAAACATGGCGTGGCATGTTTTGTGCGTTACAAAGCAACGAACACTGGCTTTTCTGTAGAGGGATTATGAAATTGTACCCAGAAGTTTGTTTTCTGAGCCTACAAGGAAATGTTACAGCGTAAACAACACAATAAAGACAAAAGGCGACAAAATTATTAACTGAAAAAAAGGAATATAAACTGAATCAATGAATTCATTTTTTTCTGTTAAGTCACAGAAAGAAAGAAACATAGGAAAGAAAGAGAAAATGACAGAAAGAGAGAGGAGGGATGAAAAAAAAGAAACATTGCAGAAAGAAAATGGGAGAAAAAGAAACAGTCAAAAATAAAGGAAACGAAATAAAGAAAAATCCAGAAAATAAGAATGACCTGGGAAAAAATGTAATTACTTTCACTTCATTCATCACAGAATTATTTCGCTAAAATACAATCATGCCGTCTCTACTTGAAACTGGAACTAAAGTCCGCTCAGCATTTTAATTGCTTTTGTAAATGAGTTATATTTAGGACATTATTGCCTTATGAAAAAAATTTCGATGGATAATGAATTTTTAGAAGATTTTTTTCATACTTTTTAAATTTTAATTCTAATAATTTATCATAATTTAAAAATCGTTTAAAAATCTCCCACGCCGTATTTATTTTAGGTGATATTGTAATTAAGTAGAAACTATATTTACTAATCAAAAATTAAAAAGCCTAATATAAGTCGTTTTGTACCAATATTTTTAAAATAATTATTTTTTTCTTTAAGCATTCCCATTTTTCATCTATGATAGTCTGTACGTAACATTATTATATAGAAAGTCATGTGTTCTGAGAGTTGTACTCTTTTTACAGAGAAATTCGCTTGTCTCCAATTCGTTATTCATTGCTTACGTTTCAACAGGTTTTGAGCATCATCCCTTCAGTTTTAAAACTTTAAAATTTAAAGTTTTACTTTTTTAATTTCTATTTCACAAAATATTTTATGTACTTATTTTAGTGTGGGTCATAAATTATTGAGTTACCTCTATCAAGATATTTCATATCAGCTATTAAATTTTAAAATTAATCTAAAAAATTTTATAGTATTTTATATTTTATTATTTTTTCATAAAACATTTTTAAACGTAACTAAAAGTCAATAAAATATTAGATAATTGCTGAAAATATGCTAATTTGTGAAAATTCCTATGTAGTTAAAGAATCCAAAGATGAGTTCACTTAGATTTCGTAAATTTATGTCAATTCTGGTCATTCATACTAGCTGTCAACACTTAGAAGCTTATCGATAATATCAATAAAGACATAAGAAAAACAGGACCCGTCATAAAGAAATGCTTGTATACTATTTTTATGTTATAAGTAAGTAATATTTGTTTCAAATCAGATTAATTTAACTATAAATTTGCTGATTTTACTCAAATAACGTGTCACAAATATTTATTTTATTTATTGGATATTTTTAAAATCGATAATTAAATTTTATTTAAAACTTGTTAAAATGTAAGTAAACAGAAGTTTTGAAATCATAAAAGTGAATAGAGTAGTCCAGTTTGCGAGGTAAATTTATTGTAAACTGATAATCCTACGGAAGTCAAAATACATATGTTCATACGATGTGATTTAAAATTTAAAAAAGAAATCAAAATAATTTTTTTTAATTCACAATCTGGAGTGCATATTCGACAATAATATATAAAGATGATAATCATATTCGACAGTAATATATGAAGATGATAATAATATTGCTCATGTTGAAGGACAACAGACCAATGTCTAATTTGAAATACTTAAGCAATGAGCATGTTTGACAAATGTTTAAATTGGTGGCGTTTTTAACCAGAAAAGCTAGCCTTACAAAATACATCGACTTGAATCAAGTTTTGGTGGTCAGCGGCAGAACAAAGGCGAAGGAGCAGACAAAAATTAACGCTTTTTTTTCCTTAAAAAATAAAGTGGACAAAACCTTGAACAAAGTATTTGAAAATGCTATTTAATAATATAATAAATGTTAAATTCCTTTCAAAAAATGACGTTTTTCATTCTTTTTTGATAATTTAGGTATTCAATTATCCGGAATTTTAAATAATGCGAACACGTTTATTGCAACGCCTGTCCCAAAGTGTCTAGATAATCGAGGAAATACTGTACTTCCTTCCTTTGAATGTTGTTCCTTTTCTTTACCCGCCTGTTTGATTTCCGAGGGATGCATGAAAAAAAAATCTTTAAAAACAACAGATTATGGAGGCGTGAGTAATTTCCGTATCACAAGCAAGAAAATTAAAACGTATTAAGAAAAACTTGTCACCTAAGCTGTGGACTGATGTTTTGAAAAATGAAGGAAATAACAAAGGAAAAATTATACTGAAATTTTCATTATTTGATTTCAATGACTCAAATTGGAAAGAAAAAACATCAGAAAAGTCGATTATTAACACATTAATTGCCACCGTAAAATCTGGTATTAATTACAAATTTCGAAAAATATTCTTTATTAATTACGGGTTTCTAAAGAAAAATTCGTTATTACAGGGTTTAAAAAATCTGATATTAATTATATGTTTATAAAAGACTCCTTATCAATTATAGGTTTGTAAAGAAAATCCGTTATTACGGATTTCAAAAAAAATCTGGTATTAATTATAGGTTAATAAAAAATGCCTTATTAATTATGGATTTCTAAAGAAAAATACGTTATTATGTATTAAAGAACAAACTCCGGTATTAATTATTGGTTTATAAAAATCTCTCATTAATTATGGATTTCTAAAGAAAAATCCGTTATTATGGATTAAAAAAGAAAATCTGGTATTAATTATAGGTTTATAAAAATCTCTTATTAATTATGGATTTCTAAACAAAAACCCGCAAGAGAAAACAGAGGTATGAAGATCTGGCAGAGCAGATAAGAGAAATTTATTAAGCAGAAGCTGAAGTTGTCCTTTTTGTGGTTGGTGCATTTGGAACTTTTCTAGGAATCTTTCTGCCTCGCAGGGCGCCTAAGGGATAGCTGACATCAACCCATGTGCTGAGGTAAGTGTTGTGTCTCTAAGCTACGAGTGGGAACTGAGATATAATCATCATCATCCGACAGAAGAATCGGATAATAATAATAATAATAATAATAATAATAATAATAATAATAATAGCACGCACACAGCCAGAATAATCAAAGGTAATCGACCAGACATCATGATTAGAGACCGCAAAAGCAAAATGTGCTTTCTTATTGACATGACAGTCCCGGCAGACGACCTTGAAATCGAAATCTCAAAAATGTAGTACATGAGGACATCAACAATTGCAGTTGTAGTTGGAGCCCTCGGATTGATTGGAAAAGATTTCAATAGACTCATTAAAAGGATTACTGGTAGCCCAAATCTTAAAGAAATACAAAAAATTCTTCTCATAAGTACAGTCCATGGCTTACCAAGGGCTTTATCTATGTAAAATGTGTGATTTTTTTTCAAAACTGCTAAGTGGAAAATGTTATGATGCCATTTCTGACCTTAGGTCTCTGGTCGGGACCCGGAAAGAAATGGGTACACACCAGAAATCAAAGCAAATAATAATAATAATAATAATAATAATAATAACACGCACACAGTCAGAACAATCAAAGCTACATCGGGATTAGAGAACACAAAGGCAAAATGTGCTTTCTTATTGACATGACAGTCCATGTATCTTTGAAGATCTTTAAAAAAACTATCCAAATACAAGGTCCTTGAAATCGAAATCTCAAAAATGTGGCACATGAGGTCATCAACAATTCCACTTGTAGTTGGAGCCCTCAGATTGATTGGAAAAGATTCCAATCGACACATTGAAGGGATTTCTGGTAGCCCATGCCTTAATCGCAGGGCAATTTTCTGGACAACTTGTATGTTGCTGTTACCTGGAAAACTCTTAATCAAATTGCCCATTCCTTTTCTCACGAGGCCCAGTGCTCCGATTACTATTGGTACAGTCTCAGTTTTCATTACCCACATCTTGTTAATCTCGATCTCTTTGTCCTTGTATTTGGACAATTTCTCGATAATTTTTATGCAGATGTTTCTGCTATGTCAATAAGCATACACTTCCTGAATTTCTTGTCTTTTATGATAATATCAGGTCTGTTAGATTTTATTTCCCTGTCAGTTTGAATTGGCATGACCCAGAGGATAGTTACATCGTTATTTTGGATAACTGTGTCTGGTTGGTGGTCATACCATCTCTCAGTGGTTTCGATTTTGTGCTTCTTGCATATCTTTCAGTGCACATATATCGCTACATTGTTATGTTTGTGGGTATATTAATTTTTTGCTAGTTCCGGACATCCTGAGATATTATGGTCTACAGTTTCATCATATTTTCCGCAGATTCTGCATTTCGGGTTAGTTCCATCCATGATTATATGACAGTGATAGGATCTGGTTTCGAGGCTTTGGTCCTGAGCTGCAATAATTAGGCCTTCTGTCTCAGCTTCCAGCTCAGTGCTCCTCAGCCATTGATTTATTTATTATTATTATTATTATCGGGTGAAAGAGCAGTGCGCCGAGTGATACTGGAGTACAAATATACGAATCCATGATATACCCATTATGACAAACTATCTAATAAGGGTCTAAAAGATAGTGCGCGATATGGTGACAGACGTCTTGAATAAAAGCAGCGTATAACATTGCAGGTGGGGCACAGTTAGAAATACTTTCAGATCCACTCACCCAATCCACTCAAACGACTTCAAATTCAGGATGTTCCCAAGTATCCAGATGCGATTCTCAAATCGACTTTCTTGCTTACATCCTTCATACTTAAAAATAGCTCTCTCGACTCAAGGTCATGATGCTCCGGCATCATTATCACTGAGTAAGAGTGCAGCACACCAACAAAGTGACGCTGAACTACAAATATACGTTCCTTAATATATCCATCATGACATCCAGTCTGATAAGGGTACACCAGGTAGATGCATCACCGCCAAATTTGCGGTACATGATGTTAGATTTAGATAAAAATCAACGCATCACCTTGCAAGTGGGTCCTAGTTAGAAATACTTTCAGGTCGAGTAGCCTAGGCTGCTCAGATGGTCTCCAGTTGAGGGTGTTCCCAAATATCTACAAATGTAACTCCCAAGTTACTATGGCTGCTTCATCCTTCAGACTCAAAAGAACAACCCTCTCAACATCCAGCCATTATGTGCCTTCATTATTCCTGCTTATGAGCAGACATGCCCAGTGTGTCAGGCATATGAACGGAATATTTACGGTAGCCAGTCTTATTTCGCCGAGATCAAACACGTAATCGTTAACACCGCCAATCAATTAAGATAAGAAACCATGAGAGCCATGCCTGATGTAGCATCAGCACATTTTGTTGTTGTTATTATTATTATTATTATTATTACGAGGGTCCTCGACTTACATCGGGGATCCGTTCCTACGGCGCGACGTAACCTGATTTTCGACGTAGGTCGGACCTCACCTACATAAGCACCCACGAGTCTGCATTACGCTTGGGAGCCATAATGAAGGGCAAAAAATTTCCCAAAACGACACAAAAGAGAGATAGCGAATGTAGCACAATCCAATATGGCGTACAACCATTGAAGAAACAATGCCGTCTTCCTCATATAGCACTGTGTAGACGACGTATTATATTATGGCAGATGGCGCCGTAACCACGAAACCCCGTACGTCCGGTCCGATGTAACTCGAGGACCTTCTGCATTATTACTATTATTGTTGTTGTTAACATTATCTGTTGTCTTTGATGTTCTATCGTTCTTCTTCATCATAAGGCTCACGACCATATCACGTTGAAACACCTAGTTACGTACAATCACCGAAGTTAAGCAAAGTCGAGCTTGGCTAGAACTCAAATAGGTGAGCGTTTGGGAATACCAGGTGCTCTAAGCTTGGATGGAGAACGGCTCAGAATTGAAAATCAGAGAGTCGTACCAATTCCAGCCGGATTCGTTATATTCACTTACGCGCAAATCCCTCTTGGGAAAGGCATGAATCCACTCCCCCCCCCCTCGCTACCAGCTATGGGTTTATTAGTATGGCATGATCAGTAAATCATTACTATATCCAAAATTTTCCTACAATCTAATATTTTATGGCTGTAAATAACATGTAAAAGGGTGATAAGCCGTAAAAAACATCGCTCAATCTTGATCATGATTCTTATTGCAGCTAGTCGTTAAAATGAAAAAATCAGGTTAGATTTGCGAATATATAAAAATATTCCAAATGAAGAAAGAAGAAAAGTAAATTGTTATATAAAAATATTCCAAATGAAGAAAGAAGAAAAGTAAATTGGAAAAAAAAAATTTTAAGATTTAAATATAAAAAAAAATAATGTTTGTAAAATAAATATGTAAAATTTATAAATGTAAAATTTAAAATCATTGAATGTTCCAGAAAAAAATAACAATATATATAAATATATATATATATATATATATATATATATATATATATATATATATATATATATATATATATATATATCCATGCGAAAATAACGAGTGTAAATATTCTCAAAACTGAAAAGAAATATTGACGAAGAGGATATTTCCTCGCTGATCTATGGGAGGTAACTCTTAAATGTATTGTTTTTAGTATCTCGATTTCTCTTGAAAACGGTTGTTGGTTAAGTTTCCTTAGCGTTTTAACAAAAACGTTTTTATGAATTTGTATATTACGTACATAACGTAACGTAGAGTAAGTTTTTTCAATACAGATATTATTTTTATTTTATTTTGTCTTTGACTTAATTTTCATTAATTGGTGTTACTTTATTGTTTGATCAATGCTTTCTGATTTTATTAAATAAAATAAAAATATTTTTAGTACTGAAGTACGTTTTTAAGTAGTGATATGCATTGCTTCAAGTAAATTTACACTTTACAAGCGGGCTATTGAAATAATCTTACTTTTCAGAACATTTCGGCAGTTGTGCACTCTGGTCTTCATTGTATGTTGATCCGAGTAAAAAAGGGAATTCTGAACTGAACAACTTATGGGGGTAGAGAGACTGTTCTCGTTCCACTGCTCATAGGGATATCTTGTCTAGTTCTTATTTTTAGTACTTCTCAGTTATTGCTTGCCCTGTTTCCACTGAGTCCAAGTACACAGTAACCAGACCAAGAATTGAACTTGTTGCAAGACTCACTACTTTAGTTGTGAGGTGTGGACGTTTTTTTTGTTTTTTTGTTTTTTTTGCTTTGTTTTTCGTTTTTTTCTTCAGTAAATATAGTAATATAAACTGAAACAATATTTGGGGAACTCATATGAGTCCGGGTAAAATAATAATACATAAAACATGAAAACAAACAATTAGTGCATGTATTAACAAAAATAAATTACCTTACTGCGTACATAATTGTAAGTAAAAGAAAATATGTTAAAACTAAAAGCGTAGCTATTAAGAATGTGCTTGTTTGTGTGTGTGTGAGACAAGCATGTGTGTGTATGCGTGTGTGTGAGAGTTCAGTCGTCAGTCGATCAGGGAAACGAACGCGTCCCAGTTTGTTAGGACGTTCTCATCTACACACTAGGACATTTTGGAGCAAGAGAAAGAAAGAGGAAGAGGGAAGAAATGTTTGTCATTTTATAGACTTAAACAGCACCACCTAATGAGCGTTTAGCAAAACCAAGTGGGCTAACCCACAAACACACGCTTACTATGTCACCAAAATTAATGAACCATTGCTTTAACCCACTATTGTCCCGTTGAAGTTTATTTAACACTTTTCAAAGAAGTTTGTTTTGGTTTGGTTTGGTTTGGTTTGTTTTGTTTTACGGCATATCAACCTCAATGGGTTATTTAATGCTGACAAAATTTTTATTGCTGGTAATATGTTTTTCTTCAAAAATCTATTTCTAGGAATATTTTTCCTTGAAGAAATCTATAGCTGGTCATATATTTTTAAAAGAATGTATTAATGTATAGCTGTTTGTATTGCTGGTATTTGTTTTGTTTTTTAAGTATTGCTGATAATAATTTTTCCTTCAAAAATTATTGCTTGTAATAATTCTTTTATTACAAATTATTTCTGGTATTAAAACCTATTTTTACACAAGTTTGGGTGTTAACTATTTGCCCATAGCTGGGGCCCTAACAGGTGCTACCACCCCAGGTCAAGGTGGACCTGGAAACACCAGCAATTAAGAAGTGGTTCCACACTCCTAAAAACCTCCTGATCAGAGGCCTTGCTGTTGGACATAGTTTATCATCTTACCCAGGACACGGATATAGTTTATTGTCATACCCAGGATGATTTTCAAAGAAGTGCTTAATTACAAATACTAACGTTTTTAGCAGTAATGTTAAAAATAGGATACAGGTGTGATTGCTTTGATGTCAGGATAAGCTTTGAATTTTTCATCTTTTAAAGATTTTTTTAGATGTTTAAAAATGATTTTAAAGGAACCAAGTTTTCAAGAACTCAGATGTCACAAATGGTAATCCCATGTCAAAAGATGACTAAATTTACAGAATATTCTCCCTTCTTTTTTCTTTTTCTTTTTTTTTTTCTTTTTTCTTCTTTTTCAGTTTACTTTGACTGAGATAAAGCATTTTCTTTTTTAAAAAAATCAGTTTTGTGAAAATTGCTAAATTGTGTCTCGACATAGGATAATGATTTGAAATTTAATCTGGTTGACTATTAATTGACTACTGAGCCATAAGTTTGATCCTCACTGGGTGTCTCATACATGTAGTTTTATGCCAAAGCTAAGCCATTTCATTAAATACAATCTTACAGATCAAACACTTACAAATTTGTGTCTAACATAAATCAAAATATGCCTACATATGCTAAATTTACTTTTTTAATTTAACTAGTGAGTTCGCTTCTCACAGGTTACTACCCTCGACTTTGTACTAGACTAAGATAACCTTAACAATTTCAATTTTTTATAAATATTTGTATTTTATTTTCCTTCCTTTACTGCAAAAGAACTGCTTCGTATTTTATTCTGGTTGGATTTTCTTATTTTTTTTTTCTCTCTGCTAGAATTACAACAAAAAAAAACGTTAATTTAGACACGTCTGCTTTTCGCTAAAAAAACAGCATAGTATGATGAAAAGAGGCCCAAAACTTAATAAAACAAAGTTTTATCATCAAAATGTTTATGCTATTATTAAGAGGAAAGACCAAAGTATTTTTTAATTATTTTTAAAAAAATTTTGAATTTTCTTACATGTCAGAAATTTTGGTTAAAATTCTTGTTTTTTTTTTTACGTCTGCATAATTTAACTTTTAATTTAACTTTTTTATTTTTTTGAAGAAAAGCTAATGTAGACTAAAGGCAAATAATTTGATAGTATGGAAGCCTGAAAAAGAAAAAAAAATTCATTTGATTTTTCTTCCTTGTGACTAGAAACTCAATTTGTTGTGTCAGTTTGTTGTCACATTTTAACTCTGCAATTGCAAAGTAAATCAAAACAATTTAAACCATTCACCCATTTAACCAGTCTTGTATATCTTTAAGTCAAATTCTCGATCAATGTAGTTTTCAGATTTTTGTAGCTTTGCCACAAAAAGAAATTAATGCTAATAAATATTTAAAATAAGAGAAAAAATAACTAGTAATTTAGGGCATAGAATTTTTGTTATTGTTAGTCCTTACCAGACCAAAAAATTTTATGATCAGTGGGAAATGATATATATTGAATTCTATATGAAGATTCAAAGAGGTTGCAATGAATCATGGGAACCATTTACTAAAATTACATAAGTTCACAGAACTTGTTTATTTAATTATTTGTTGGTTCATATTTATTGACATCAAATTTATGGATGTAAATAGTAAAGAGAGAACTCAGTCCTAATATAATAGATAAAATAATTGGTGATTAAAATATTAAGATAGTCACTCTGGCCATTTCTGATGAATGCCATCCTTATCAAATGCCTGGAAGTACATGTGCGATCATCGCTCTCCACACCTTCCTGTGTTTTGTTGTTCTAAGTAACTCTTGTCTCTTTATTGCTCTATACTGTCATCCATTAACTCAATTCATTAAGTAGATTACTCTATTTTCTCTTAGTTCACTTGTCTATCCTGTGAATGTTAAATTCTCCAAGTTTTCTTTTCACATGTGTCCCTAAATTTGCAGTAGGATCTTTCTGACTGTTAAAAGTTTCCTTGTAATTTCTATTCTCCTTAAAACTTCCTTGTTACTTACATGCTCTGTCCAAGGCATTTTCAGTATTTGTCAGTGGAACAAGATCTCTGTTACTTCAAGTTTTTCCTTCATTCATGAAGAGATTTTTCAATATTCACTGCCATAGAGGAGATTAGATATTACATAGCAGTTCAGAACTCTTTTGTTTCTAAGGAAAATTTTCTATAGTTTAATACTTTGCTTAGACTAAGGAAAGCATGATGATTACTTTTTTTAATCATTTCACCTCCCAAGCAAAGCAATAGCGCCACTGAGATGCAAGAATGAAATAAAATGAGAAAACGTTACTAAGGAAGAAGGACAATAAAAGAAGAGAGTTCAGAAAGACAGAAGATTGCAATTGATGTTGCATTTACATTTTTGAACATCATAGGTTACAGGGGAAACCAGAAGCTGGAAGAGGGTTCCACAAGCAAGAAGTGCGAAAATAGAAAATATTAGAACAGAACTTATGGTTACATCTAGCTATTTCAATAGTAAAATGATGAGACCTAACAGCCAATCTAGCAGTAAACTTCAATTCATTCAGTCAAGCTACCAAGGAGGGAATCTCATTAGAACAACTGTCACAAAAATATCTATAGAAAAGACAGTGAAGCCATGTCATGGCAGTGTGAAAATGTTTGAAGTCGAGATGCCAGGTTAGGACTAATAACATTACAGACCCTCCTTTGGAATTTGTTCAGAATCTCAAGATATATATAACAGGAGCACCAGACCAGATATGGTAGCAATATTTAAATGGTAGAGTTATAAATTGAAAAATACAACTTCTTGTAGAATAATTCCATTTTGATGATATGAGGAAACCACTTTCGGATGGAGTCATTTAAATAACACGATAATTTATATTTATCAATACAAATTCACTGGAAACTGAAATTAAGCAGAAGTCTGAAAAAAGAAGAGAGGTTTAGGCAGACTGTTGAAGATGTGCACTGACCACGCTCAAAGAAAACAACTCTTATACCAAATTATAATGCCTTTAGGTGAAACAACTGCAGTTAGGACTGTCACACCCTGATGATAAACTACATCCAGCAACAAGGCCTCTGATCAGGAGATTGGAGGTTGTTGATCCAAGGTCCACCCTGAGTCACGATGGTAGCACCTGTTAGGGTCCCAGCTATGGGAAAATAGTGAACACCCCAAACATAAACAAAACACTATGAAAGCATAAAAATACATTTCTATAGTAAAAATACCAGCAGTCAGTGGGATTCCAGGGGTCAGGCTTGTCAGGCTTAGCCCAAGTTAGCCAGCATTCAAGTATATCTATTTCAAAGAAGCAAAAATTTTTTGTAGTGTGTCATTTTCATTCTTGACTTTAGCTGGAGCCAAAATTAATTGCTTTAACTATATGCCTCAAAATATTGACCAAAAACCTTTTTTTTTGATATTGTTCATAAGAAAGAAAAAAGAAAACAAAGAAAGAAAGTAGGTAAACAAAAAATGAAATAAAATTAAAGTGGCTAGTCAGGCTACTTAGATCTGAACCCTATCTGAGCTGGAGACATACTTAATAGGCAATGTATTTCTTGCTTTAATTTTATAAATAATCTTTTAAAAATCTCTAATGACTAGTATACCCTGATTTTCAAAGAACACATTTTTATTTCAACTTATGGTTTTCAAATGTCCATTTTAAATAATATATTCCATACAGTATAAGTTTTTTAGGATAATGTATCAATTGAATGAGGACAACTTACGACAGTGAAAATCAAAGAATGTGGCAGCTTTAACTCATCAATTGGAGGGTTACAGTTAGAGTGTGACTGGGGTAGTGTTGATGAAATAAGATATCAGTCAGCAGTACTGATCTTAAATGTACAATAAATTAAACTAAAAATTCCCAGAGAGAGAGATATATAAACACACTAATGCATACACATATACAAAAACACACTCAAGATAGATACAAATGTTATTTTTTTTTTAAAAAAAAACATCTAACTAGAGATTTTTTAAAATGATATATTTTAGTTAGAGTAAAGGAATTGTTTCAAGATCTAAGTTATACCAATAGTATATTTTGTTAATCATTGTAATAAGCCCAACAAACACTGATGACCTAGAGTTACCTCTGCCAACAATTCATTTTTTATAAAAAATTACCAACAATACATAATTATAGTAACAACTTCACTAAAACCATTTAAAATACTAACAAACAACCAACATGAAAGAAATTTCATAATAATAATCCATATAATATACTTGAAATGAATGTTATTAGTGATAGATAAGTTTAATTTGACATTTGTTTAAAAAAATGACCAACATTAAGTGGATTTTGTGTACAACACAAAATTATATCAAATTAACAAAACTTTCTGTCACATTTTGCCTGCTTTTTTGTTTCCAACTGCTCAAATTTTAATAAAGTTAACAGAAAAAAGCCCAAGACAAATTTTTATCCTTTTTAATGTAGGTTCCTAAATATTACAAAAATTTAAATCTGCAAAATGTATATAAGTTTTTCTTGAGAACACATTTAAAACATATTCAATTCTTTTCATATGTTAAATTGAGTATTTATTATCCACTTGTTTTTCTTGTTTTTGGCACCATATGCTGGGCACCAAATATAGGTTTTTGGCATAAATTTCCTTGTATTTATCATAAAATCTTGATCTAGACCACTATTCCTTTATTCTTATTGGTGCTGGATTCATTTTTGACATTGAAAATCCCCAAAATAAAATCTAAGTGAGTTAAATGCAAAATTTAAGCTTTTTTGAAAAATTTGACTCTTTACTGAAGACTAGTGTTTGTTGATCTAAACATTTATTTTTTAATTAAAAATATGAAAGTTTTGTTTTACTCTTCCGCTTAAGTACAAATAACATTAATACAGTTCCATATTTGAGCTAAAAATCATTTAAGGATCTCAAAAACCACAAATATCCACTTGAATCTATTGTGCAAGTCCTCTTTGATTTATTGACTCAATATTATTATTTACTTAACTTTTTAGAACTTATCTTATGAAATGTTTTTGGAAATGAGTTCAATAACAATAACCATTTTATAACATTATCCATGGTTCTAATAAGTAGCTTCCTCTGAAATTAAATGTTCAGGATTTTGATAGAAATAACCATTTTATAACATTATCCATGGTTCTCATAAATAATTTCCTCTGAAATTAAATTTTCAGGATTTTGATAGAAATGACCATTTTATAACATTATCCATGGTTCTAATAAATAATTTCCTTTGAAATTAAATTTCAGGATTTTGATAGAAATAACTATTTTATAACATTATCCATGGTTCTAATAAATAATTTCCTTTGAAATTAAATATTCAGGATTTCAATAGAAATAACCATTTTATAACATTATACATGATTCTAAAAGTTTTCTCTAAAATTAAATGTTTAAGATTTTGATAACAATAACTATTTGATAACATTATCAAACATTTAGCAGCTTCAGCTATATTTGTAATTTTAATGTTAAGGATAACAGACATTTGCTTTTTGGTCGCTATCAAAATGAGTTGTAAGCAAAAAATTCATTGGAACATTAACATTTCTGCAAGAATATCAGGTTAGATGTTATTTAACAATAAACCCCAGTTTTTAATTTGACTTACATTGCCATGAAAGGATTTTTAAAAAAACTGAAAACAGTGCAAGGTTTTCACGTGTTGTTGACAGCACAAAGTGGAAAAGCCTGACTTTTAATAGAATGAAGATGACATGTTTATTTTGTTTTATTTACAAACATGTCTCAAAGGTTGTAAAAACTGAATAAATGAAAAACATTTTTTTTTTCATTCTGTTTTTGTTTTCTTCCTGGAGTCATTGCTACCTTGTTGTTTAATTTAAGCTAGCATTCCTGATACCTCAACCAAACGATACCTTTCGTGGGGGAGGCAAGGTTTTTCTTTTTGTTTCATAAACATCATCTGGTTGGTTGAATTCCTTTTAACGCTTCATTACCTTTCAGCAATTAACCATTTCTAATTAATTTCTTTCTCTTCATTAAAGGATCTTATCCCAGCCCAAAATGTGGCACTGGTGATGATGGCAGCTGCAGTAGTAGCAGGAAGAAGGAGAGTTGTGTTGGACAGAATCCAGCTCAAAACCGAAGTGTAGAATTTTCAATTGTTTCTTAATTTTTCTCTGAAAAAGATGTTTATTCTTTTACGCTTTGTGCACCCAATTTTCTAATTCCTTTTTCTCTCTGCTCCTTAGCAGCGACTTTAAAAATAATAATCACAATTCTTTGTTTGATGGTGTCACGTTTTATATTTTTCTACCTATTGCAACTACCATATCTGATGGCAAAGAAAATACCCGCAATCATTTTAGAGCAAGATAAACATCAGTTGACAAGATACCTTAATTTTGCATTTAATACCTAAAAGATATTTTTTTTAAACCTTTTTGTTGGTAAAATGGATTTTAAATGGCATAAAATAGAGTTCTGTCTGAATTTCTAGAAGGAGGAGTTCTCATTATTTACATTCAGACCAATGTCCTTATCTTTGCTGTTATTATCTCATAGTTTCAGCCATTGTGTTGTCTGGCCTTCTTCAGGTGTATGTTGATCCAGTTAACTTTCAAGGAATTTCAAACAGAACACTTTACTATTTACTTGCAAACTAATGTCCCCATCATTGTTGTTGTTATCATGGGAACCACTAGTCTATTTTCCTGTGGGACAATTCTCTGTGAAGAACTTGGAATTTTGAATTTCTTGTAGGTTACCCAGATTTACATAGACCTGATGAAGACCAGAGAGTACAACAGTTGAAACATTGTGATAACAAGAACAAAGATGAGGGCAGTTGTATGGTCCATGTTAAATTGTAATGCAAGTTCCTTAGAGGTAATGGTGGGATTGTTTGTGACAACAGCGTCTAACAATTCAAAGTCAAAGTTTTTTGAATAACCTATTTGCTTGTCTTTCAAACAGAAATCCACACTTCAAAAATGAGAAAACCCCTCCTGCAACTTCTTTCATTCACTGCATCATCACCATAAGTTCTTTGAATAGACTTTGCTGCTGCACTTGCATTGACACCTTTATGAAATTCATACAGTAAGGTATGTTGAATGTGATCTTTACATGGGACAAACATGAATGCAAATATTGTGGAAGATCATGAAAAATATATTTATAATCTGAAAGAGAAAGGTATAAATTACTTATTGTGACAGTCCTTAACAAGAAGCACAAATTTCATAAATACTATCTAAAATTTTCTGCTCAGAGATCAGACATTACTTTTGCACCAACCTGATAAATAATGATAACTCCTCATTCCAGAAATACAGACGGAAGTAACTGAACCCTTTACTTAATCTATGCGAGTAGATTGTCCTCGTTCTGCTCTGCATATCTAGAGATGTTGTCTTGGTGAGTAATAATTGAGCACTACTAAAATGAACCCAAGACATGAACAGCAGAATGAAAATAATCTGTCCTTTTAGATTAAAGGGATTAGTTTGAAAATTCCTGAAAGTTACTTGTATTGGCAGACAAGAAAAAGGTCAGAGAGCACAACAACCAAGACATTGTGATAATAACAATAAAGATGAGGACAATAGTACAAATGTAAATAATGATAACTCCTCATCCCAGAAATTCACACAGAAATTCATTTAATAACTTTGAAATTTTTTAATAGTTTCTTTTTGATATGATTTCATTTCAGATCCTTGAATTCTTTGAGTATAAAGATTTAATTTCTGATAATTATTGTTACCGACAAAATTCTTCAAATACCTTAATTTTCTTTATTTAAACAAAAAATGAAAATCTTTAAAATTCAGCTTATTCCATTCAATGTGTATATTTATTTTTTTTTTGGTTGATTTTGTTTAGCGGCATGTCAACCACAATGGGTTAATTAATGCAGAAATCCAAATATTCAGAAAACAATTTTATAGCTTCAACTGAATATATTTTAAACACAATTGCATGCCTTGAACTACAGATAAAATGTATTATTGATCATTCTGCTATAAAATGTATTGCTGGACATTTTGCTTTAAAAATATATTGGTGGTAAATTCATTATATATATATATTATTGGTATTTTTTATATAAATATGTATTGTTAGTATTTTTACTATAAAAAAGTATTTTTATACTTTTATGGTATTTTGTTTTTGTTTGGGGGTTATTTGCCCATAGCTGGGATCCTAACAGGTGCTACCAGCAGGGGTTAGGATGGACCTGGGAACAACAGCAAATAAGAGGTAGTTCTGCATTGCTTAAAACCTCATATTTGTAAACATACAACACAACCCTCACCCTGAATGTTCTAGCAATTGGCCAATGTTCATCTGCAGTTTATTTATTGATCTCATCCTTGTTTGACAAATGCTGTATGTTGCATTCTGACAGTGTAACACAATGAAAGAAATGTCACATTGAAAAATAAGAACATGAACCCTGTTCATCATATTATATATAGATGTTTCATTCAGGGCTTTGCCTGCTTGTCTGGGTGGGTAGGTATGTGATACTGGGGACAACTTCTGCTATGTCAGCTCTTCCCTCTACCAACTCCTCACCAATCTATTCATATTGACATGGTGGCTGGCAATATGAAAAAGAGGCTTTGCAACTGTAACACAAACATGTCTATCTCCCACCAGGAGTGGACTAGCACACACTCCAATCTCAAGCATGACTGTTAATATAGACCAACACCTGGATATAACCTATTTCCAGTTTTGTTGTCACTTGATCTGCAAAAATACCACACCCACTACTTTACTAGGATGTTATCCTATGGTCAAAGTGAATGCTGCTAAGAATACCAAACTTCAAAAGGAATTATCTGCTGGTTGATCAAACAGAAACACGAAATTGAGATAAATTCTATACGAGTGTCCACAGTATCACATGGTAATATGTTCATTTTGTTTTTCTTTTTTAGATATTGCTATATCTAATCTGTTTTTGACTTGATCATCACCAATACAGAAAAGTATCCACTGCAAGAAATGAAAGATTTTGTCATTTTAGAATGAAGGTCAGCTTCAGGTCCATGAACAAGAAATTGAAAGAAATAATTTGGTTATTCCATTGATCACCAATCACAGAATTGTCCATCAGAATCAAGAATGAAGAATAGAGGTTAAAAAAAATTGTATCCAGGAAAAATCCTTCAATTAAAAAGAAAACTGGACAAAATGATTTCTACTGACAGAAAGCAGACAATCACTTGTCTGCCCAAGAACTCTCCTTTCAAAAAAAAGAAAAAGTGTTGCCATACATACTATCAGATGAAAGAATTTGTCATTTCCAGTAAAATTTGTGCAAGAAAACATCAGAGCTTTGACTATTTGCTATCAAGAAATCAACTTCTTTTGTTAAAACCTGTTGTGAATTCATTAACACCATGCATAAGTCAACAAGGAATAAATTAAACAATTCTTTAATAAAAATAAGTCATTCTTCCAATCTCACCTGTTTTTACATGAACATCTTAAACAGCCGTGTGATTCCTTTAACCTGGAGTAACTTTCCTTGTAAAAGAAGAAAAAGGGAATTCTAAAAAACACCAAATGTAACACAAAGAATGCATTGGTTAAAATAGTGTTTAAAACAATAAAGAAAAAAAAAACAATAGTTTAAAAATACATGGAATAACAATTTTGCTTATTTTCAATATTATAAAACTTACTAATTAGGACAATTTTTTAATCTTTTCAGTATTTACTCATATAAAAAAATTATTAGTGGATATTATTTTATTTTATTTTTATTGGTCTAAAGTAGTAACTTTTTTTATGCCATGTCCCTTCAGGGCATAAGAAGTCATGGCTCTCCACAGATACCTTTTCTCTATTGTTTGTAAATTCTTGGGAAAGATAGTGGGATGATTTTATATCGCCTTTTCTCAGTTTGGAATTCCGTTTTCCTTCTCTCAGATTGGTTGTCACCCAAACCTAAAATGCTATAATTAACCCATAGTTGGAGGAAGCAGAGATAAAACTCATGATACTTCCCCAAAGAGACAAGTGCGAAAGTGAATGCAACTGACTAGGCTGGAATTTGAACTCAGCCCGTCGATTTCACTTTCCGCTTTAATAACCGTTACGCTATCAGCTTATCCTCATATTAAACAAAACAAAATAAATTTTAAAAATATCTCCGCCTCTCGGTAAAAAAAACAATAATGGAACAAAACGATTTATCTCCCTTTGTTAAAATAATTTTAAAATGATTTTTGTAGATTCTTTTATTCTTTTCTTACTTTTTTTTTTTTTGCACGTTTTGTCTCGCCAATTAATCATCACCTTTTATTTCGGTAAATTTTCATTTTAACACCCGAGCATCATTTACTGCTGAACTATTTTCTTTCAGAAATTAGTACGCATTTCCGTAAAGCGATTTTATTTTTTATTTTTTATTTTTTGTACTTAATTTAAGAATAAAGTTAACTTTCAAATATATGTAAACATCGACAAATAAAAGAATAACAAAAGAAAAAAAACACCTAACCCTAATTTGAAGGTTAACTTTATTCTTTAAAAGAAAAAAGAATAACCATAAAAAACACCTAACCCTAATTTGAAAGTTAACTTTCTTCTTTAAAAAACAAAATAAGAATAACCAAAAAAAAACACCTAACTCTAATTTGAAAGTTAACTTTCTTCTTTAAAAAAAAGAATAGCTGAAAAAAAACAAAAAAAAAACACCTAACCCTAATTTGAAAGTTAACTTTCTTCTTTAAAAAAAAATAAGAATAACCAAAAAAAAAAAACACTTAACTCTAATTTGAAAGTTAACTTTCTTCTTTAAAAAAAAAAAAAGAATAGCCGAAAAAAACAAAAAAAAACACCTAACCCTAATTTGAAAGTTAACTTTCTTCTTTAATAAAAAAAAAAAAAAAATAGCCGAAAAAAACAACACCTAACCCTAATTTGAAAGTTAACTACAAGGAATTACTGTGACGGGAGTAAATAGGCCCAAATTGTATACGTCCACTGACAGATTTCAGCACTGAATTACATATCAATAAGCCGCTAATGGCCGACGAAAGACCAGGAAAAAGTCCAATTTTTTTCGGGTCTTTAACATCCAAAAAGGTAGGTTTCTTTAATATCTAATTGTTGATTTGAGTTCAGTATATATATTTGCACGGAAATAAGACTATTTTTGAAAAATTTGAAGGGATACTAGCGCTCGGGTGTTAAAATGAAAATTTACCTTTATTTCTATATGTAATAATAGCTCAATCATTTATTTCACATTCTGGTTAAAATGTGAAATAGTTTTAAATATTTAATTATAATTACTGATCCACTCCAATACACAATAATTATTTTTTTCTCATTGAAACATCTGAAAAAGTGCTTCTGAATTATCATATGCATTTATTAATTTCAAAATAAAATTTTAGGCCACACTGATCGCAGAAATTTAGCCACAGCCAGCAAGAAAATTTTCGTTCGAGTAGAATATAGGTACCTCGAAGAAATTTGCTAAAAAAGAGATAGCATGATGAAAGAGGGTCTTAAATTGGTGAAAATAATTTTTTACTGTCTTATTATCAAGAGTAAGGATCAAAGTTTTTTTTGGGTATTTTTTTCTTTTTTTAATCATTCCTAGTACGTCCAAGATTTTCGTTTAAATATTTTTTGTTTTGTCTTTTTTTTTTGTTTTTGTTTTTTCTTTTATTTTTATTTTTTTTATTGTTCTTTTTTTTTTTTTTTTTGAGTCAGCAAAATTGACAGAAAATCGATCACGTCAACGGAGAAAAGAAAAGAAAGTAATAGAGAGTGTTATAAAATAAAATAAGACATATCTTGGCTGATTTACAGGCAAATACTCAAGAGCGAGAGCCGGATGTGAACGGGACAAAGCCCCGTCACAAAATGACCATTATCTTTCTTTACAAATGTTTCCGACACACGTGTTCCGGTCGAAAAATAAAATAATATTTAAAGTGTTCTATTTTTCGTCCAATAAAAATGCTTCCCTCCTAATTATACTCGCTTCATTTCTCGAGCCTGTTAAGCCATAAAAATCGCTATAAAAGGAGTCACACGGAAGTTCAACGGTCAGTCAACAGGTGGCCACAAAGGAGACCGGTCACGTTCAGCAGCTGTCAGCAGGAGAGCACCAACCACCGTCAACATGTGTGAACTACTATGAGAGATCGACCAGATACGAAAAACCGGCTTATGAACTTTACCACAAGGTAGCTGTCCCAAACCCTCACGTTCCTGTTGAAATAAACCATGTAAATCTCTTTCAACTGTTGTCGTATTTCTTTCTTGCAACCATACGCTTGTCTATAACAAGAGGGATGGCGAGAAAATTTTTTTTTTTTTCTACGGAGAGTTACTTAAAAAAAAAGATTAATTATAAAAAGACAGTGATATTAGTTGAATAAAGTCATGCTTCTAGAAAACTTAAATTTTCGTACATGACCAGATGCCGAATTTCTGATGAACACCAAAAAATTGTCTATTTTGAAAAAAAACCCTTCACGAACCGAATTTTGTGCAGTGACTGTACTGTGTGTAGTGACTGTATGTCATTGACAAAATAAACAATTCGTTCTTAAAATACTTAATGAAAATATACAGGTGTGTGCAAAAGTTCCAAACTCCTTTTTTGAAATTAGATACTGACAGCTGAATCTGTTTGTTTTTTGTTTTGTTTTTTTTTTTTTCGCTGGAAACTTTTATACACGGCATTTTCTTTCTATAAATTGCTCACTATCATTCAATTATTTCGTTTCTCTGGTGATTGTATTGATTCCACAAAAAGGCATATTTCACATAATTCGATCATCAAATAAATTTTTATCACTATTGTTGCCGCGGTTGCTATCATCATCATCATTTGTTTGTTCTCATTCAATAGTGTCCATTGACTTTCGCTGGAGATAACGTGGTAAGTTCCCTTCCTTATATTATTCTTTTTACTCGAATTGCGTAATCTTGTATAGATAGTTTCAACTTTTATCAGGACTTTTAAATGTGGTTTATTTCATTTATTTATTTATTTTTAGCAACGTTCTTCAGCACTGTTCAAGTACACCAGTAATGATGGGCACAGCTGCCCCTTCCAGAGAATACAATTTTCTTCCGTTCTCTGGGACACTTCAAATATATATCTACCAATTCGCTTTCCTTCAATCTCTTCAAACGTCTTCTGCGTAACTATATCCAGTGCCGGATTGACCTACAGGCTTAGCAGGCTGAAACCTAGGGCCTCATAATCTAGGAGGCCTCCAGCCAAGGCGTATAATATTTTTGACATTGTCCCAAGCCTTTCTTACATACGCAATATAGATTCTAAATAAAATAACTCTTCAGTAATTTTAAACATCCGTCATCATCCTCGGCTTTACTCAATTTTTTTTAATTTAATCTTCTTCCAATTTCATCTACTCGTGAGAATGTGGTGGGTGGTGTGGCCTCATAAGTGGAATAACCTAGGGCCTCTCTTCATCTAATTCCGGCCTTGACTATGTCCGTGTTGTTTTGTTTGCCATCCATTTTGTTTGCATTTTTAGTAAAAAGAAAGAGCAGAATAATTCAAATCTCTTATTCTTCCTCTGACAAATACCTTTAGATGCGCTAATGAAAAAAAACAAGATTTTCATTCAACTTGACATTTGTAAAGAAACAAACTTTTATTACAATAACAAAGTTATTTTTTACAGCAAACAAACTGTACAAGATGCAATGTAGGCCTCGCACAATAATTTCCCTTGTACGTTGAGGCTCAAGGCAGATTTAACAGTTCTTTGAAATACAAATCTGATAGAAAACAACAAATCTCTTAGAAAACAACAGTTCATGAAAATTTCCTTAATGATAAAGGAATACTACTTACTTTAGAACAATAGTTCATTTTCATATCAATAATTTTTTTTTAGCAACAAGAGAATTTTAACTACATCGAAAAGTCTGCAAATTCGAAAGTTCAAAGGTCGAAGGAGTAAAAAAGGAAAATCTATCTGAGGCCACACTGATTTTATGGGACCTTATGACAAAATAGTTTAGCTTTAGAAACAGATGTTCGTAAATGAGATAAATCTCACGGGTTTAGAAATGACATTCGAATGCGATAAAGATCTCTGGTTTTTGAAAAAGACATTCTTCGTTATGAAAATTCTCGTAGTTTTTTTTTTTTCTACTTAAGTAGTAGTAGTAGTCTTTCTAATCTCAGATAGCAGCCCCTTTCTTACCTGAGTGCGATCGAATCTTCTCTGCGCTTGTCATACGAAATGTCCCCTTTATATAGTAAACAGATGGCTCCAACCAGATCAAAATCAACTTCTATGGGGGCGATATTTTGATCTCCATTGGCTACAAAATTGGGATTAACTATCGAAACAAAGCATGCCTGTTTGCAGTGTTTAAATTTGGCAGGGTTTTGAGTTTAGACTTTTGCAAAATTTTGCTAATACTGTATATTTCTATTCAAGTATTTTCATAAACCGACTGGCTTCATTTTGGCAGGTTGTTTTTAGCATCAGACTTGAGCCTATTTTTTTGTAAATTTTTGCAACTCAATTTCTATTCATGTACTTTTTATATAAATATTTTATATTTTTTTATTATTTTTTTCATTCCGGCGGTTTCTTTTTTTTTTTTTTTAACCGTGTTCGTAATTTTCTCAGTTTTTCATACAATTTTAAAATCTTTTTTATTATATAAGTAATTTTTATAATAGCAGATGCTTTGCTACTTAGTTGCGGATGGTGCTGATACTTGTGACGAGAAGAGATTGAGAACTTTCAGAATAAAGGAACTCAACACGCGGAGAATTTTTATACACATATTTATATAATGAATGATAATAGCTCACAAAAGAAGAGAAAGAGACAATTATATTTATGTGTATACAGATAGATCAAAAGAAGGAAGAAAAACATTTATGTGCTCAACTGTTAGAAAATGTGTGTGTGTGTGAGAGAGAGAGAGAGAAAGAGAGAGAGATGCACCACGTGGTTGTGTGGGATTAGGAAGTCGGTTTACCCAGGGAAATAAATCTTTCCCAACGGGGACAACTGGATACAACTCCTACCTACCGCGTCTGGTGACTGAGTGAACAAAACAGAAATAAAAAGTTTATGCCCCTTCTATTCATACTATGCCACCTACCAGGCGTTCTGTCTAATCCCATATATCATAAAATGTCAGAAGGTGTTTTTAGCATTCTGTTTTCAAATTTTCTGATCCCCAGGTTTGTCCTGTTTTCACTTCCAATGCAGTTTCTGTCCGTATTCATGTTAAATGATATCTATTTAACTTACAGAATGAATAATTATAATTCATAGCCACTTCTCCAAAGCAGACTAACTCTACTGTTATATGTAACCTCATTACCCACAGATCAATTGACAACTTGCATGAACTGAAAGTATAAGTGCAGCCTTCTTGTTAGAGCAGTAGGATTCAAACTTTTTAGGAACCGGTTGTCTTTTCTTTTCTATTGTTTTAATAAAACTCTCTTTTTATAGATATATAGTGATTAGCTACTTCAATAATTAAATGTGTAAAGTTTCTTACGGGAATATTTTGTAGTACATTAAATAATGGTGGTGAAAAAGAGGACATGCACAAAATAACTGACCAATTGATTTGCAATGCAAGATAACATTTATTAAACAAATTAACAAAAGGAAAGAGAGATTTTTGTTAGAAGTAAATTGCATACACAACAAAATGTTCATAAATATGTTATAGTGGGACTTACTGTGTTGGTGTGTTTTAGTGCGAAGCGTTCACAGGTCATTTAGCTTCAGCGTGGAAGATTCGTGTCACTAGTTTGAAAAAAGGAAAATCTGGAAGACAGAGAGTTACTTTAGGGTTCACGTATTTTTATATTCGAGAGCTGCTGCTGATACAAGGTTTATTTAGGGCTGCTAGTGCCAATGTTTAAGGACTGCTAGTGATATTAAAGGACACTGCAGATATAAAACGACAACCAAGTAAATAAGTGTTGTAACCTAGGAAGAGTTATTGAATGAGGAATAACCAAAACGGAGTTTGGAAATGAAACGGTAATCTCAACATAAACAATAGAATAATCGCTAGCGGCGTGAAGTAGGTAAACCACTGCTAGTAGTGAACTACTTAGACAGCATATTACCCCCACTTACAATAGTGTCCAATGTATTTATGAGGATTGGGACATACCCATTAGTGTTTATAGGTAAGGTATATAACAATAAGCAAATTCAGCAAACTTGGGTAATTTTAGTAAATGGTACGTATAAAATGTTATAAATCCCATTTCCGTCTATTTATAATGTTATATCCATATCTTACTATAATCCCCAATTCTGTTTTATATTAACTAAGACATTACTGGAATTGAATAACTGACTAATATCGAATTTTTAACATGGCTGAAAATATACTTGTAACGGTCACCAACGCTTTTATCCACTGGGCCATGTGTCATTGGGAACACCAGTGTATGAATTTTTGTGACTTATAAACCTAATGTTTCAATAATCTTTTTGTACCAGAGCTCATATTGCAGTTTTTGCTGTTATTATTGCTTTTCTCTAGCACACCGTATTACTGGTTCCCATATTATATTTTCTATGCCTGGCCAGCTTCGGAGATTTTTGGGGCCTACCATATGTGCTGATTCCTTAAGTTTACATATTTTCCAGTGATGTCCTCAGTCTATTATTTCAACTTCATCTCACAGAGGGCGGTGATCTCCCTTTGCCTTCCATATATGGTCAGCTATGCCTGATTTTTCTATTTCCCCTCGTGTTACGGCTTTACAGTGTTCTTGCAATCTTACCGTAATAATTTTTTACGGAAAAAATAGGAGGTCGAAGTATACACAGGAAATCTTTTGAAGAAGTTTAAAATCATGCATTTTTGCTGACTGGTTGCACATGTAAATTTTTTCTGCTTTTTCGGTGACCGTAACCTACCTGGTAGGATCTTCCGTAGTCAGGCATAAACAAGAACAAAAGTACGGTATCTAAATCTTCGTATCAGATATTTTACGGGAAGTGTTTTTTTCTGGTTTTTTTTTTTTTTTTTTTTTTAACCGTTTGGGGATAGGTTTATACAAAAAAGAATGAAAACCATTTATTTGCTATATGTCCAGGATGATGCCTGGTATGACAATTTGATTACGGTAGGACTACTAGTATTGCTCAGAGGCTGGGGTGCATCATATACGAGCTATATGAAAATAGTTTTTTTCACAACGAAATTCAGGGGTCGTACTGTACATGAAGTAGACTTATACATGAGTATATACGGCATTTCTTTTAAATCTATTTTCTTTGTTCATTTCCTCTTTTGAGGGATATATTTGTTACTTGTTTCTTGTTTTCACGGTGTATTTCCAAAATAAATGGATAACATCAGCATGAAGCGTGGATCTTTTTCATTGGGGCCAGCGATCAATTAGAATACTTGCACCAACAAGTATTTGGCCAAAAACAATTGTTTGTTTGTTTGTTTGTTTTTTTTTTCGTGGTCAGAATAATGTAAAAATATTAAAAAAAAAAACAATTTAATGAATCTGAATGGATAGCAAAAAACAAGTACAAAAAAAAAGGAATCTTTTCCACGAATAATTTTGTGTTTTGTTAAATTTTAAAGGTTACGATAGTGTTACCAAAATGAAAATTATAAGTATTTGCATGCTTTTGGGATGGTGGTGGGATTTGTTGTTAAACTTTTAAATGAGTTTATATTCCTGTTATGAAGTGTGATTTCATTCGTATTTTATCAGTCCAGTAGTAGTAGTCGTTAATCTCGTATACCGAGAGCTGGCCTACCCTTACTGCTTGGGAATTTATAAAGTCTATGCTTTAGCTATGCTAATTAGGCAGTCCTTTACATATCACTTCAATTCCATTCTTAATTTTCTAAGATATTCTTTTCTTACGTTGTCCCTTTAGGACGAGGGCGAGCATGGCTCTTCACAATTTATTATCTTTCGTAACTTCGTTTACGGGCGCGCCTCGCAAAATCTAGATAACCAGAGCCTGGCAGCTGATCACTACTCTGACCATTTCATCTGCGAGGATATTTCCCGCATTACCTACCATATAGGAGAATTGTTATTATTAGATAACAGTTCAAAACTCTTTCCTCTGTTTCTTACGAAATGTTCCTGTTTTAATGCTTTTAGCTTTTTTTGGAAGTCGTATTTCGCTAAGATACTCCATGGAATTTCCAAATAGTTATGGATGTTTATTGATATTATTTATATCTTTATGCATTTGCATGCTAACACCGGATATATTATGTTTATCAAATGGAGATAAAGCGACAACATGTCTACTCAACTCTCCAGTACATTTTGTATTTTTGATCAATTCTTCCTGAATTTTTTTTTACCTCATTTCTTTTGTGATAGTGACACACTTTCAAGTATTCCAGCTATTATGGGTACTACTTTAATTTCATATTTGTAAAAAAGGTGTCAAGAGAAAATCTTTCTCTTCATTTTTTTTTTTTTTTTTTTGATACAATCTTTTTTTCTGCTTTTCCTCGTCCTTTGCCTCACAATTTTTCAAGTTCTCAGGTAACGTATTTGTAGATTTTTTTTTCAATTTCTCTATTCTTTGTTCACAGCTACATCCTCTTCTTTTTTTTTTCTTTGTTCATGATTACTAGATCCGGTCGTAGCGATACATGTGCCTTCTACTTATAAAAGACACTGTTGGCTTTGTTGTAGACGAACCGACGACTGTGGTTTACAATTAAGTGAACACACGAGGAAGGACAGATAAACGAGATCACGGGTGTAGGAATTAGGAGAGGCAGAGTCACTAAAACACTTCAAGTTTTGTGTAACAAATAACAATTTTATAGTAGAATATTAAACTATGTTACAACGTGAAAAACTGCTTTGAAGTGCTAGAAGTTTTTAAAATGTTCATAGTGACAAAAGAGCGTTACTGAGACTCCATATCAAAAATTCCTTTTTGAGTTTTAGAGAGTAGGGGTCATAGAAAAATGTTAAGAATTCTTCAGATGAATGCTACTTTTAAAAATATCTTACTTTTAATGCAGGTTGTTTTGTCTTGTGGGTAATGATTATTGAGAAGAAATTTCCAGTAACTGTTAAAGTAAAGAAACTTACGTACGGAGCGTGAAGCAAATTCAGTTATCCATCATTTTTATGTTAAAAATCCGAACGTTCGATTTCCAAACGACAATATAAAAATAAAGAAAACCTGTTAAATAAATCATTTGTATTTATAAATATATGTACATAAATTCAAAGGAGACAAAAAGTATTAAAAATAGTCTTTAGCTGAGTTAAATTTTTTTGGTTGTTGATGAACCAACAACCAAAAAAATTTAACTCAGCTAAAGACTAGAAAAAGCTAGAAAAATTCAGAAAAGACTTTTAAATTGGTTCGTAGTCAAAAGCTGTGGTTGAAAAAAAATTTTTTTTATCGTTAGCAAAAATTCACTGACCGTCTTTGCTGCTGTTGTTGTTGTAGCTGATTTGTTTGCAGTCGCCGACATATGTTTCTTTTGGCGCGCGCTAGTAATTGAATGGCTTGGAGATGGTCGCATTTCCGCTCTTTGAAAGTCGAAATCTGTGAAGTTTTATAATAATTTTTTTTTCCCGAAAGTAGGCTCGATAAAAACGGGGTTTTAGTTTTCTCTGAGTGGTCAAATATTTCACATGGCGATGTTAATTTCTAACCAAGAAACACTTTGACTTAAACGGTGTGTGTTGTATTCTGGATTTTTTTTAATCATATGTTATGATAATTTACCGACGCACGCATTGACTCACTCAGCTATAAATAGGAGCAGATACTGTCTTTTGGAGAGGGAAGTTTCCAGCAGTCAGCTATGACAGTCGGACCGAACATTCTTGCTGTAACACTCTCGTTTGTATATGTTTGTATTACTGTTTCTGTTAATACATTTGTTTAACTCAATACCTCTTTTGTGTCTTTATTTCTGTCCCTAACAAAGCCACAACATCATATCACCCCATGCAAGACAGTAAAGACCCTAAGACACAAGAGGTCTCTGAGTGTCGAAGAACAAGTAAGAAAAAAACAGAATAGGAGCGAGAAGAATAGAAGAGTAATCAAGACAATAGATAACAATTGACATTGCACTTATGTTAGTAATATTGTCTGCTATTGTTTAGGATATCAAATTTGGGTGTGTTTTAATATGGTATTTATATGGGTAAATATTTATATTGGAAATAGGGTTTATTTCCTATAAGCGTTCCCTCATTGCATGGGGAGAGTGAAGAAAATTGTTTTGCCTTTATTTATTGTATCAAGTAGGCTCACAAAGTTTATGGTTGATAAAAGCTAGTTTTGATTGGCTCTAATTTGCTAGTTGAATTATTTTTTAATCTCTAAATAAGCCGTTTTTAGGCACTGAAGAAATCTAGTTTTAGATTTGATGAAAACGTCTGGCTCTGAGACTGGTGAAGTTTGAAAGTACAAAACGGTCTTATTTAGATTATTTAATTAAACTGGTTCTCAAAGTCCCAGAATATTTCTCTTTTCTAAAAAAAAAAAAACAAAAAAAATCTCTGATATATGATACCTTTTGTTTATATAGTCGATCCCAATTGGCTTGCACAATTTTCAGTGTAGAACTGTTATTATCTTATCAAACCTGTTTTTTTTTTTGTTCTTTTTTTTTTTTTCTATTCCTCTTGAGCCAATTTTTCATTTATCATGTGCTTTACAAGTTCATTTTTTTATTTCTAGAGGCGCTATTCGCTGCTTGTCAGTTTTGTTGAGTTTCACTTTGATATACAATATTTGATGGCTAGTAAGATGCCAGAAGTAAGGAAGGAATATTAAGAAGAAAAAAATAATTGTCGAATTCAAGGCCAGTGCGTACTACCAACGACCCCCACCCCACACCTCCGACTGGGGGTGATTGGGGGCCTCGCTATCTTATCAACAGTTGTTTTTTTTTGTTGTTTTTTCTACCTACATTTATATAAATTACAAATTAAACTAAGAACAACTGGCGATTAAAGGATGAAAAATTTTCTCGGATTTTGACGTCATCCTGAGGTTTGTTTTGTTTTTTTGTTTTGTTTTTTTGTCCATATCCGTGAATTTGTTTTGCGCATGCTAAGTGGCGAAAAAAAAACACTAAATAAAATTCATTATTATTTTTTTTATCTATGATATTGAATGCGTTAAATTTATTCAACTTTTTAACAAGAAAAATCACAAGTTGATGTTAAAAATTGCCACAACACATTGTTGATTTATTTAAGACTAGCTTAAAAGCCGCTCTATCCGGCGGTGTTTAAGCTAGCTCCTGCGGAGGGCTTTCATCACAATAGGTAAGGCGGATAAGATTCAGTAGGCAACAATAAACTACAGAAGAACTCAAAATTGATCCCTGCATTTAAGTATTGCATTAATATTTAAGCATACCTCTTAAAAGTTCAACGATAATTCTTCTGTCGCCACTTACTTTAAAGATAATTTGATGTATGTAGGTCCTTACTTTCCGTACAAACAATTATTTTTATTTCATGGGTGGATTTCGCAATTAATTCCGATTATTCCAAATTTATTTCCAAGTTATAAAAATTTTCATCGTACAAAACAATTCGTCGCAAAAAGATCATGTAGGAAATCGCCGAAAAAATTGCATTAATGAAAACTTGGGAATCTAAAATTTCAGGATTCCGGGTGCAGCCTGGAATGTTTTTAATTTGCACACGGAATCGGACTGATTCTAAAATGGTATGATATGTTGGGCTACAGCCTCTAGCGGGAAAATTGAAAAAGTGTGACACATTGACATTTGCATTTAGACGGAATTATCTATTATTACATGTCTCTAATTTATATTTAGATACATTTTATTTATTTTCAGTTTTTCTAGTTGAATTGTAGATTCAGAGGTGTGGAGCACGATACCCTTACAGCGGCCCTGGTCGGCTGATACATTGACTCAACCGTTACTGGCACTTTACTTCCTATTTGGCTCAGTTCAAAGTAAATTCTTCTTTATGCATAATAAATTTAAATGTATGAATATTAGCGAGGAGGGAGTGGATCATGTGACAGCAATGAAAACTAATTGGTCCTGATACATCTCTTGTAAATACAATTATAAATTCTGTTCTTTACTAAACACACTTTGTCATAGATGTTCCGAATACACACACACACACACACACACACACACATATATGTATGTTTTGAACAATAAAAAATATTGAGAAATTAAAAAATAAAAATTTTCAGACATTATATATTATTCTCAGACATTGTATATTAATATTTTTTGTTTTATTATTTCAATTAGATTCCTCGACCTTGGGCAAGTGAAGGATGTGATTTTTTTTGTTGTTTCCACTTAATTAACAAAAGACCGCATTTAACAACAACAAAACTACTTCAATGGACAAAGGATTTTGTT
>CAHIKZ030000274.1:890000-956890 GCA_903632075.3 Acanthosepion pharaonis
AAAAGCAAATAATTATGCACACAGACACGCACACACACAAACACACATACATACATACATACATATATATATATATATATATATATATATATATGTATGTATGTATGTATGTATGTATGAGTATGATAAAAATATACATACATGCGCGTACGTATAAATATATTTCTTAGTGTATATTAGTGAATATCTAAATTAAATTCAAATTTGAACAAGAGAATCACTCCTATTGAATACGAAGGTGATAAGGGTGATTCCTTACAATGGGCGTGGCATGGAGGGGCTTACCCGTGAAGGTTAGAACTGGTGGAACTGAGGAATATAGTTCGTCCGAATATTTTCCATGGAAATAACGATAGAGCAGCGTGAGGCTTGGCATTTTGTCTGTGCGAAAGGGGTTATCAGGTGAAAAATAATTCATCACCCACAAGGACGCAGATACGTTTTTATCGAGATAGGGAAGTGAAGACTGGGCAGATAACTGCCCATATATGGCAGCAGTACTCCATTTTCGATCTGATCTAGCTCTTGTAAAAGTGGAGAATAGCAGGAGGAGTTAGTTACTTGCTGGGGAAAATATTTAAAAGTATTTATAATGTATCGAAATGGCGGAGTCAGTTAACCCCACCACGCACACACAGACACACACACTTCCCGCCAATTTTTTTGGAAGTTTTGTAATAAAATAATCTATTCCATATACAATTAATTCATTATTGAATAAGTTTAGAAATTTTCATTTAAATCCAATAAATCCCTGGTAAATCGTTTGTAATTAAAAAACAAAAAACAAAAAAAAACTGTGAGTAGCGTTTTTGCTTTCATCTAAAAAAAAAAACGAATTCATTTTAGTGGCACCTAATCATATTCCTTCAGGGCGTCGACGATCTTGATTTTGTACAGCTTCCCTTTCTTTATCTGTGAATTGATATGACCTTGGAAAAAATGATGGAATGGTTTCTTGTTGCCTTCTCCATGGTTTGCAATTCAGGCTTTTCTTTCTTTTAGATATGATAGCACCCAATCTTTGCTATTTAACCCATAGCTTGGGCATGGAAAAGAAACGGTTTCATCGAAACTGGATTATGACCATCTGGAAATGAAATTATGAAGCCCCCTCCCCTACTTCAGATGAATCCAAATACTAGCTCGCCCGAACCCGTTTTGAATATATTTAACTCGTGATATATTTTAGCGACATTTACATAGCTTGACGTAAACTTGTTGCAAATTTTTTGAAAAAAAAATAGAATAGCCACCTTTTGTTTGTCATTAAAAATATTCCTTAAGAAATAGTACTATTTTATAATTTATTGCAAACCAATTAGCGGCGGCTACCCAAACCGCACTCTCCAGCTTTGATAGAGTCCAAAAGCATATCCAAGCCCTTGTAGGTGACAAATTATTCTTCACTATACCCCAATCAGACTCTCTTTCGCAGGCGGGATATGACCAATCATCTCGCTGGTCTATCGCTACTTCCACGGAAAGTGCTCGGACGAACCTGATTCTCTGGTCCCACCAGTTCAAACCTTCACTGTAAGGACACGCCATGCCACTTACATTGTAGTAAACCACCTACATTCCCTCCGTGAAAAGTAAGTTCCACTGCAACAGCTTCTTCCCGAGAAGCACAGCTCCCTGGAACCGACTCTCAAGAGCATGTTTCCCCGATCACTACAATCTTAACCTGTCCAAGGCTAGGGTTAACAGTTATCTTCTCTTCCAGTCCGCACAAATTGCCTTCTAACGTATCCCTCTACATCGAGTGGCCTTGTAAAGGGTGAACTTTAATGTAAAAAATTTCAACATAACCGTAGTGAATAAAAAAACAGTTTTTTTAATAACCAGCATTATAACAATAAAAAAATCAAAACAAATATGAGTTTGTCATATTGATATCCTTTCAATTTAAGGAACTATTTAGAAGTTATAATATCTAGAAAATTAAAATAACCGCTTTACAAAAACTTTTAAGGTTTAAACATTCTGAACAAAAATCAAACTTGTTATCTACTTTAAACACAATGGCATAAACTAAAACTTTAATTTCCTAGCTTTGCTTCCCGCAAAGTCAAATAAATATGAGTTTGTCATATTTATATCATTTCAAGGAATTGCACCAACCACAATTATTTAGTTTTGCAATGCAAGAAAGCAAAAGCCGAAAGCAAAAGAAAAGTCAATTTTTGTAATAAAATGAATAATTTTACTGTGGAGAGCGAGTAGTAGTCAAAGGCAGAACATTTCCAAAAGAATACAATCGAACGAGGTTTCAAAGAGTTTCTCAGCGCTCTTTCTCAGATATTTGCCTCGGCTGGTGTCCACCTCTATGTTAAAAATGCACTGGTAAATGGAGCATAATTAATGCAGCAGAATTAATGTCACGTGTTTACATTTTGTTGCATTATAACAACGCCAATCACCGGAAATACTTTGTGGCGGGAGCAAAGTCACGTTGGAGTACAAATTTACGAAGCCTAATATAACCAACTTGACGCCCAGTCTGGTAATGGTAATGGTAATATCAGCTGTTTCCTTATAAGGAAACATTCAGCATTCATTGATCCAGTGCTGCTGGCAGTTAAAATTTATAAAAAAATTTTCTCTTAAAATAATTATTAGCATAGTATCAAACAGATGTATTTCACGGTAAAGAACCTCAAAACTGTTACAATTTAAATATTTGCACTATTAATTATCATTTTAGTTACATTTATGTTACATTTTATCATATATTTTTATCTCATTTAGATACTTTCATTACTTTTTAGGGATGTGCGGGATGTGTAACGATAATCGCAGCAGAAAGTGGAATCGTCGAGCAGAGTTCAAGTTCTTATTTAGTCTACTGCGTTCACTTAGCTTAATGTCCATGAAAATGAATCTATTCTTCTCCCCAAGCAGAGTTGACCGAGTGGCTCTAGTTTTAGATTGCAGCCAGTCTAAGAAGACAACGTTGAATTCAAAAACTGGATAAGGCAACCGAAAACCACTCCACTAGTTTCCTTAAGAATTCATGGCATTCCGCAAATAATAAAAAAAGGAATCTGTGGAGAGCCATGTTCGCCTGTGTTTTAAGGGGAAATGGCATTAAAAAATATTGTTTTCTCTTATTTTTCATTTATTTTATTTTCATTATCGAATCAATAGCTGCATCTACTGCAAGAAAAATTGGATCACTTGCCAGAAAATGTTCCTCATCAGAACCAATATTGCACATTTACAAATCTACAATTCGTCCGTGCATTGAATACTGTTGCCATTTTTGGTCTGGTGCTCCTGCTATTCATCTCTAGATTCTTGACAAAATCCAAAGAAGGATCTGGAATGTAATCCATCCTGGCTTGGAATCTCGACTTCTGTCACTTTCTCACCGACGTGGCGTAGCTTCCCTCTGTCTTTGCTACAAATATTCTCATGACAACTTCTCTGACAAGCTTTCTCCCCTTGATTCCCCGAACACATGAATTTAAGCGTGCTACTCGATTGGCATTTAGGTCCCACCCTTTTACTGCTGAAATAACTAAATACAACTGCTACTTCTGCTCCAACATTTTCTTTTACCGCATTTTCCACCAGTTGAAGTCCTTTCCGTTTATTTGCTTCCCTGATAACTACAATCTTTATAACATTAAATGCAACGTCATTTGCGATCTTCTGTCTTTAATCCTGTTCATCTTTCGTCTTTTCTTCAGTCTTTCCTATTCTCTCTTTTAGTTTCATTCTCTGTAATCCCCTGTGTACTAGTGGATTTCCCGCCTTGCTTAGGGTGAAATGATTTTTTTAAAAAATGTGAATATATCTTATTTTTCTTATTATCTTCATCATATTTATTCATATTATTATTATTTAGACATAGAAAGGAAACTACAGGGACTCCTGCAGAAGATATCAAAAGAAAGCAAGAAGAAAGGACTAAACACCAATTGTAAGAAGAGAAAATAAATGGTTGCCAGCAAGAAAGAAGAGCCCAACAAGCTATTACAAATTGGAGATAGCAAAATCAAGCAAATACAAAAGTTTAAAATTCTAGGAAGTGTTTTTAATAGGGGACGGAAAATGCGAAGGTGCATTGGAATAACGATAAATGCCTTCCAAAAACTAAGCAAAGTATTAAGAAACAGAAAATTTCGTTAGAAACAAAGAAAAGAGTACTGAACTGCCATGTAATATCGGTCCTTCTATATGGCAGTGAATACTGGACAACCTTCTCACGTATTAAGAAGAGACTTGAAGCAACAGAAATGCGGTTCTACAGAAGGATACTGAGAAAGCCATGAACTGAACATGTGAGCAACATCGAAGTTTTAGAGAAAATAGAAACAGAAGGAACACTTATATTTAACATCAGTGATAGTTGGAATTCCTAGGGCATGTAATGAGGAAAGAGGGCTAAGAAAATTTGATACTCACAGGATATATTGAAGTGTGACAGAGGGAAGGAGCGGATAACCTACATGATGAAATTGAGTAAATGGTTGGCAGAACCGGCATTAGGAGAGATAGCAAAAACACAAAATTTACTAAGAGCTAAAAAGGACAGGAAATTGTGGGGAGCTATGATCGCACACATCCTGAAGAGACAAAGCACATAGAGTCTTTTTTTTATTTTATTTATTTTATTTTTTATTATATTTTTTTTAATTTATTATTTTTTTTTTTTATAATAAAATATCAAAAGATTTTATTATTTATTTTTATTTATTTATATTATTATTTATTTGTTTATTTATTTTATGGATTTATTTTAATGAAGCTGATTCTAATTTGCAATTTTTATGACTGATTGACGAACGGAGCAGTCGCTTCAAAATCAGCTTGTTCATTGTAATGGTTGGTACTAATTTTTTATTGATTAAATGTTGTGACAGTCTTAAATGTTTATCTTCGGTTTGTGCGCGGCTTTATCTTGAGAATTATTCATTCTAAACCGCGACGTCTTGAAAATCTTAATTTAGCTCGCGGTCACCCCGGAGTTCAAGAGACACACAGGTTGAACGGCTAACCCCTGGTGTCACAAGTCGTACATGACATTTTTATGACATTGTGTCACGAGCGATTTCTGTTTACACTCGTTGGCAGATATTGTCTCTGACTCAAAGGAATTTGCTAAACTGCAGACGACATTTCGTTTGTCGGGTTTCTCTTTCTTCCGTGTGGAACTACAGTGACAGAAATGTTCCAATTCTTTTTTGTTTCTGTTTCTCCTCAATTGTTATTTATTTATTTAAGTCAATTTATTGGCCTTAAAGCAAAGTGGAGGAAAATTCGCGCCAATAAATTGAATCAATTCTTTCTAAAGCGTCATTGAGACAAATTTCCCAGATGCACAAATACTTTACATGTTCACAGATCGCGACATCTATCAGGGAGATTAAATTTAAATTTTTATTATTGCATTATTCCGAAATTTTAACACATCAGCAGATAGCTATTAATGTCAACAACTGTGTACAAATAGACATTAATAAAAAAAATAGTAATTGATGTAAATTATCCATAACTATAATGTCGTTTTTGATAAAAGTTAAAAAAATAACCATAAATACGTAAAAAAAAAATGCGTATATTGTCGAAAATTCCTTTTTTTAATAATATAGCTATTTATCAGTCAGTTTATGTGCCATTCGTTCACGTATCTTTCGATACATGACTCCCTCTGTAGGTTGTCATTTCTTTCTGCAGTAGACCATCCAAGGCTATAGAACCCGGTCTGTCCTTCTATTTGCCCATAGCTTTGAGAAGAATAGGTTTTATACCTTTCCCAAGGAAAAAACAGTAAATGAATGTAATTCGAACTCGGTTCTACCAATTCCTCAATCCGAGCCGCTATCCATTAATTATTCCACTGTGTCTCAAAGATATCCATGCTGTTATAATGCTTGTTACCTAAACACTAATAATACTGAATACTTTTTATTTTTAAAACATTAAAGTATATTTAACTCTAATAGTTGTTGCGATCTGTCAATTAAATGTGACAGTCAGGGAAGGTTTTTTTTCCATTTTTCTAGAAACCTTGTTTTTTGTTTTTTTCTTTTATAATGACCAAGAGTGTGTACAAACTGTTTGTAGTGACATAATACAGTTTTAAGGCAACCCTCAATATCACTTGTTTGAAACGACTTGGAACATGTTGGCGGTTTTTAAAAGCATCCCAACATGCAATTTCTAATTCTCCTATACAACACGGTTTAGAATTACTTTCTATATGACGCAGAACATGAACAAAGAAAATATGCTAAGAACAATCCTCTTGAAATGCCTAATGATTGTCCGAAAGCGCTTTGGAAAATAAATACTATGGACAGTTTCTACACTTTCTTAAGAACAATAGAAAAACAGAATAAAAAAAAATCATAAAATATTCCTTGTCCATTACATTCAATGAAACATGTATAAAGTAATGATTGCTGCCGAAATATACAATATTCAAATATTTTTCAATTATTTTCCGGAAAAATAATGCGATTATTTATGCTTAGACCACTACATATATATATATATATATATATATATATATATATATATATATATATATATATATATATATATATATATATATATATTGATGCATGTTTCATTAAATAATATAGACAAGTTTTGTCTATTTATTCTAAGTAAGTTCCTTTCGGCTTACATAAGCCATTATCAAGTCGTTGCTTTGAAATTTTTCATACAACAAATTTCATTATTGTTTCGTCCGTGTGTTGTTTGAATTATTGAAATGTAATTGTCATCTTTGATAATAACATGCATTAATGAAAAATTGCTACCTAAATACATACATATATATATATATATATGAAGAAATATAGTTTTAAGGTGTGCTATATTTATAGGATAAAGTGCTCAATATCAGAGATAGAGCCTATTTAAATATAAACAAATAAAACCAAATAGAATAAAGAAAAATATACAAAATAAAAAATAAGTAGATAAATAAAAAAAAATACTAAAAATGAATCCAAATAAATAAATAAATGAACAAATTAACAAATCGCCCCCACCCCGCTAAAATAACCGTTAAAACTAATAAAAATAACCATATATAAGCAAAAACAAGTAAAAATAATCAATCCAAATAAATAAATTAAAAACTGTCTACCCGCCAAAGTGACAGAATAGACTACGGCAAGCAATCTAAACATTTGACGAATAAATAGCTTTAATTACCTTCCCAGACCAAAACAAACTATTAAATGAGCGACCTATGCAAATTAATTAATAATAAAACATCGAAAAACGAAAAAAATAAATAATACAAAATGAAAAACAAGTAAAATAAATTAACCCAAACAAATAAATAAATAAACAAACAGGCCACTCTCGCAAAAATAACCGCCAGAATAGATTACCCACAATGAACAATTCACCCATATATATAAATATACGAGGAAAAATCCAGCATTCGCGGCCTGACGATTGCGTCCAGCATGAAACAGCCTGTCGCCTCTGAGTGTTGACTTCAATGTTTACTTATATATATATATATATATATATATATATATATATATATATATATATGTGTGTGTGTGTGTGTGTTTCTCTCTTTCTTTATATATATATATATATATATATATATATATATATATAAAGAGAGAGAGAGAGAGACACACACACATACATATATATATTCAAACAGGTTTGGTTATATAATTTAGACATATGTCGATTTATTTTGGATGTGATCCTTTCAACTTCACAGATTAATTTCTTGGTAGCCTTAGAAAATTGATTGAGAAAAATACCAAAATTCAGTTGAAATGTTTTTGAATTTCCAGAAATACATATATACATTCACGGACAATTTAATCCCAATGAAGAAAGTCTCATATGAGATTGATAGTACTCAGGAAAATAAAAAGTATTTGAAAGAAAATTTTGATATTTTTCTTACCAATTTTGGTATTTTTATATATATATATATATATATATATATATATATATAGAGAGAGAGAGAGAGAGAGAGAGAAAGTTTTAATATTTCTAAATACCTGCCAATTGCCTGAGAACGCATGAAATTTTTAGTTGTGACCGGTCACTGTTCACTGTAAATTTATTTATATATATATATATATATATATATATATATATATATATATATATATATATATATATATATGATGCAGCAGTATTGATGAGACTGCGAACAGCAGTTGGCTACCTCGAGCGAACATACAAGCAATGAGCCAATTTTGTGTCTGTGTGTTTGTAATATTTCTGTCTCTTTCCTTTAGTATGACAGAGAACGAATAAACAAATAATCAAAAACGCAAAAAATAACAGTAATACGATAGCACAAATTAAACATTCTTTCCTGTACTTTTAACCAGTTATTTTTTTTCCTTCAAAATAATACAGGGTGATCTGAAAGTCATGTCACCCGTACATAATATAATTTTCTATTTCACATGTATAGATAGGTTGAACAGGTCGAGTGAGAAGACGCATCCTTGCCTTACGCCCCTTTCTATTTTCTTGTTCAAGCTATACAGCGAGGCAATTCTGAGTGAATTGGAAACCCTGCTGGGATTTAGCACTGGCGGCCACAATCTTCACAACTTAAGATACGCAGATGACACAGTACTGAGAGCAGACACGGAAAAGAAATCACAAAATCTCCTACAGAAGGTAGCGACGGAGAGTGTGAAGAAGGGACTAAACATAAACTACAAGGAAACAGAATGCATGATCATCAGTAAAAGGATGAGCCCGAATTTGCAGGTTGGGAACACTAGAATCAAGCAGACGCGGAAGCTTAAATATCTGGGAAGCGAATCTGACAAAGGACGGTAGATGCGACACTGAGATCCGTAGACATATTGGGATGGCCAAGGACGTATTCCAAAAGCTGAGCAGAGTATTGCAAGACAGGAGGATTTCTTTGGTAACGAAGAAAAGAATACTGAGCTGTTACGTGATATCTGTTCTTCTTTACGGCAGCGAATATTGGACGATTTCTTCAAAGATGAAGAGACTCGAGGCGACGGAGATATGGTTCTAAGGATGCTAAGGATATCATGGACCGAGCGTGTGAGGAGGAGGCTTATACTTAACATCAGGAAGAGGCAGCTGAAGTTCCTGGGACACATAATGACGAAGGAGGGCCTGGAAAATCTGAGACTCACGGGTCAAATAAAGGAAATGAGAAACAAGGGAAAACAACACATGACATAGTTAGCGGGCTTGAGCAAGTGGATGACAAAATGAGGTCTCTGGAGGTGGCAGAGAGAAGAAACTTGTTGAGAACTGCAACGGATAGAGTGGGTGGAGAGCCATGATCACCTACGCCCTGAAAGGACACGGCACACAGAAAGAAAGAAAAGATTTCAGATGGCTGACACGGGCTCCTATATTTTGGAAAAGGCCTTCTCGATGTGTGACAGCGTCAATGAAAGTGAATAAACTGAATCCAGAACGTGTGCATTGTATTACTGTATTACTTGTTCTTCTGTCAATCCCATTACGTTTCGTTAGCGGGTAACACGACTTTCGGACCACCCTGTATTTATCATGACACACTCATCAATTCTATTCAAAATCATAGACCCTTCAGTACTATGATCCTGTACAAAACTATTCAGACGCCTCGCTGTCGAGTAAGCTAATCTCATATACCATTGCTACTTTTTTTTTACAGAGATACAAGGCCCAAGATTCACTCGAGGTAGGGGGTTACCGAGTAAGAGGCACAGTTTATGGTGATATGTGGGGAAGATAATGGTTGACTCTAGATTTAAATACGTTAAGATTTTAGTGTTCGGGGTAGCATCGTCTTAGGAGTTGGTTCCACAATGATGAGGTTCGTGTAGAGAAACAGCTCGGATAGAACTTATATTTCACCAATAGAATACGAAAGAAATGACGATGGTTCGTTATAATGTACGTTTAATTGTGAGTCTTAGCCGTGCAGGTTAGAACTGGTGGAACTAAGGAATGTAGCTCGTTTGAACACTTTCTATGGAAATAGCGATAGAGCAACGAGAGGATTGCAACATTTCCCCTGTGAGGAAAGAGGTTGTAGGGCGAAAGAGAATTCGTCATCCTCAAAGACGAGGATATGATTTTGATTTTATCGAGACTGGAAAGTAAAGACTAATTATCTACCACCCATATATGGCAGCAGTATTTAATTTTTTTTTTTGCCTTGGTTCTTGTAAAGGTAGAAGGTAGCAATCAGATCCTTACTAGAGTGGAGCAAGAAACAGAACATTTTTCCAGCATCTTCAGCGATCGATTGTATGTAAGAGTTCCATTTGAGGTTTTGGCCGAATTTAAGTCCCAATAGGCGCTCAAGACATGGGGTCTCCCTGAGGGAACACCAGTTTATTGTGATCGGTGATGATGGAACTTCACTTATTTGGTTTGCCACTCAGTGAATAAAATTTTTTAATGATTTCGCCCCAAGCACATCGGGAGTGCCATTAGTACGCAGGGGGTTAGAGAGATTTAAACTGAAAGATAGGTCTGAAAATAAGAAGGATTAAAGAAAGGACAAAAGATGAACGGGATTCAAGAAGACAGAAGATGGCGATTGATGTTGCATTTAAATTTTTTAAGATTTTAGTTATCAGGGAAGAAAGAAAACGGAAGACAGTTCAACAGGTGGAAAGTGCCAGAAAATAAACTGTAGGAACAGAAATGGCGGTTGCATTTAGCTATTTCAACAGTAAAAGTGGAGAACCAAGGTAATAATTTAGTAGCACGCTTAAATTCATGTTTTCGATCCACCTGGGAAAAAGCTCGTCAGAGCAGTTACTCTCAAAATATTTGTAGAAAAGACAGAGGGAAGCAATGTCACGTCGGCGAGAAAGTGACTGAAGTCGAGATACCAAGCCAGGAACGATTACATTACAAATCCTTCTTTGGATTTTGTCAAGAATCTCTAGATGTACAGCAGGAGCACCAGACCAGATATGGCAACAGTATACAATGCACCGACGAATTGTAGATTTTTAAATGTGCAAGATGGATTCAGACGAGAACAATTTTTGGTACGATACAGTGATCCAACATTCCTTGCAATAGATGCAGCAATTGATTCAATGTAGTTGTTCCACTTCAAGTCAGTGAAAAACGTGTGGCCAAGTATGCACAGTGTATTGCTTTCCTGGAGTCTAGCGTTAGCCATGTTTGTCAGAGAAAAGGTTCTCTGTGGTGGTTAAATGAAAGGGGTTTTGTTTTGGATGCATTAAAATTTACAAGCCATTTCTTGCCCCAGTTAACCACTGAATGTGTGTCCTTTTAAAGAGCAGCTACCAAGTTTACTTTGTCAGATCTTTCGGATTTGCTATTGAGATAGGAGTAAAAGTTAATGTCGTCTACATAAATACCCGCTTGGGAACTGATGACATCAAGGAGATCATTGATGAAGACCAGAAATAGCGTAGGATCTAGGATAGAGCCCTGGAGGACACCCGCGTTCATGAGAAAGGATTTAGAACCGAGCCAGAATTAAACCAAACTTTCATCCCGTGACACCATAGCTCTGGAGCTTGCGTAGTAAATATTTGTTTAACATGTCTGCACATATACATTACTTCATTTTTCTTATTTAGTAGTTTCTTTCAGTTTCTAAAACTAATTATTTGTAATTTTCTTCTGAGCAGAGTTTGCAGTTTTGTCAGTTAATGATGCCTGGGCGTATATATATATATATATATATATATATATATATATATATATATATATATATGAAGGATAAAGTCTTCTCAACAGATATATTCTGAGAACTTTAACACATTGTTGACATGGAAAAAAAAAAAGACACAGACAAAAAAAAAGAAAAAAAGTTACTAATAGAGGCTTTCGCAGGAGCGTCTTTTAAAAATTTTGAATTTCATGTAACTACACAACATCTCGCTTTTGTTTATCTTGATAAAGTCGAATGTCGAAAGGCGTTGGCAAGGACTATTGTCTATTTTATTCAATATGCCTTCTTTACAGATATATTCTCAGATCTTTAACACACACACATATATATATATATATATATATATATATATATATATATATATATATATATATATATATATGAGTTAACGATATTTAATTTTTTATATATCAAGAAAAATATTGGCAGAATGTATGACAAAATGAAAAAAGTGTCCGCGTCACGCGTTTCCTCCTTTACGATACCATAAGACTAAATTAGCACCAACGTACTATATTTAGTCCGACGAAGTCTTTAAGGACGAAACACGTAGCACAAAAACTTTTTTACACTTTGTCATACATTTCTACTACCAATATATATATATATATATATATATATATATATATATATATATATATATATATATTGAACAATAAGAAAATAAAAAATTAAAATCTTTGGACACACTGGATTGTAGATTAATATTCTTTCGTTTTTTTTTATTATTATTCCATTTAGATTCCTCGACTAGTTTCGACCGAAATGGCCATAATCGGGAGGAGAAATATTTCTGCTTGCTGGTAGCAGTGAACTACAGAAATGAATGTCTTGATGGAGAAAATGAACTTTTGTCTGTAGTTTTCATTTGTTTTTTTATTTTCTTATCTTTTTCACATGAATCTTTTAACATTCCTTGTGTTGGTCAAACACTCTCTTTTAAGTTGCTATTTGAAATAAGAGCTGGATGGATCTATGCTTCTCTGAATTCCCGTGGTCAGTTTGACAGTTTTATTGGTCCTGGAGAGGGGATGTGTCTCTGTTAAGTGTTTGTGTGTGTGTTACTTGGTTCTTAGGGAGTGAGTGAGTATGATATGTGTAAGCGTGTGTATTGCTGCAGGTGTGTGTTATCATTTGGCTCCTTAGGGAGTGAGTGAGTATGGTGTGTTTAAGTGTGTATATTCGTGTGGGTGTGTGTATAAGTGTGAGGCCTCCACACCTCCGTATATATATATATATATCCATTCGCTTATAATTTATTTCATGTATATATAAATATTCATCACTTAAAACGGATATATATATATATATATATATATATATATATATATATATATATATATATATATATTATTATTATTATTATTATTATTATTATTTTATGGAGAATTTAAACACTTAATCAAACGTTAAAAAAATATATATAAATCTGTGTTTTTCCAGATTGGCCGCTATATGCCCACATACGTTAATTCTCTTAATTTCCCTCTCCAAATCCTCTTAAGTATTGTAATAAGAATAAATTTAAAAGCATTCTTATCTCTCCCTTCCCTCCCGACCATGTCCTTAACACTATCTCTCACACTATCTAATTCACCTTACATCAACTTAATACTACTTCTCAAAAGTGTAAAAAGAAAATATATGTAAATTTAAATTCATTTTTTTCATCCTTGAAAGTGAGATGTGATGAGCCAGGGAAAAAGAAACTCCTTAGGGAAATAAATTATAACCAAGGACCCTTAAAGTTGTCTGTTTTTTTTTTTAATCATATATATATATATATATATATATATATTGTCTTGGGTGACTAACGCCTAGTAGACGAGGGAAACATTTATTTTTTGTTTTGTTTTGAAAATTCTCCTGCCTCCTCGCCGTGGTCATTAAGCTCCACGTTTCTTAATTTTCACTTTATGATCCTTTAAATGATTTTTTGACTGGCCCTTTTATTAAGACTTTCCGTTTACTGCATAGTAAAAAAAAAACCTCCGACTCCTCTCACCATCTCTTAAGACACTCCTTGTCTTAGGCACTAAGAATATCTCTGTCTGTCACTGTCTGTCTGTCTCTCTCTCCCTCTCTTTCTCTCTCTCTCTCTCTATATATATATATATATAATTTTAGATATAACTAAAATATATCTGTAAAGGACACTATAAATAAAGACAATAGGAAAAAAAACTTATCTCAGCCGACGTGTTTCGTCCGCTGATGGGCATTAAATTCCATCACTTAGTATCCTCTATAATTTGCCTAAACATTTCAGTCAACCTGTTGAATATTTATGAGTGCTTGTTAAATTTAAAAATTAGAAAAACTAACAATATTTTTACTTTTGTTTGTGAATACTTGTTGCAAAATAAAATCTTTACATTTGCTTTTGATAAAGGTCATCAGAGGACGAAACGCGTTGACTAAGACAAGTTTTCCTTTTTTCTTTTTTCAATTACATATAAATATGTGTATGTGTGTGTTTACGAGAGTGTGTGCGTGTGTGTGTGTTTGCGAGAGTGCGTGTGTGTGTTTGCGCGCGCACCAAACCTAAATAACCATGTCATTTTTTATAGGTCCTATGCTAGTAAATACAGTGTAACCCGGATATAAGAGACCAGGATATAAGAGAAACCCGGATATAAGAGAGATTTTCTCTGGTCCCAAATTAGAGTCTGTGTTAATGTATATAAAATAGACCAAACCCGGATATAAGAGAAACACAGATAAAGAGACTTATTCTCCTGTTCCGACAACTCTCTTATATCCGGGTTACACTGTATATAAGAAGCAATTTTAAAAAATAAAGGAAAATCTAAATCACTTTCAATGAAGAAATTTGAAACTCGGCCAAATAGGAAGATAACGTCGTTTACGATCGGGTGACATTTTTCTTTGTCAGTTGTTAAAACCTTCGAACCTCAACTTGTCAAAAGTCTGATTAATAAATAAGAGAAGCTTTGGAATTTTACGTCTGGCATTTTAAAGTCTATCTTTAGGAAGTAAATATTCAAAGAAAAAAGAAAAGAAAAACGACAACAGCATGAAGAAACATTTACAGTCCATATTGCTTAACTTCTTAAAAAACCTTGTGTCTGCACAAATCAATAGGTCGAACTTGATCGTTAATAATCCCTGACACGTTAGGTTAATTGCAATAAATAAATAAATAAATAAATAAATAATATTCCAGAAACAAAAGCAACCGGGTATTTTTAGTTTAATAACAGAGCTGTTTCTTTTTTTTTTTTTTTTTTTCGGAATATTTAAAATGTTTATTTTTGATGTGATTTAGCCTCGTTTTTACCAAGCTAAATCCCGCCAATTCTTACCCGTTTCTCTGGTCGTTGCATAAATATCTGTGTTGAATAAACAAGATGAGAATGGTTTTGCCTTCGTGCTGAGTCTATTGATTGTTGATGTGCATTATTTTTCAAATATCGCAAATACTTACTTTATGCACTCTTTTCAAATATTACTGTAAATTAAAATTATTATTTTTTGCATACTACATACTATATACAATACAGTAATGACCCTAAATTTGCATTTTCTATAAATATTTTCATGCTAATTGCTTAATGATTAAAAAAAAACTGTAATGGCTGACATGGTTTTTGCAGCCGTGCAGGGCAAAATGTGGCATATGGTTAGTTTTTTAGTGCTGAGCCGTCTATACTAGCCTAAACACACGACTCATAGCTGTATTTGAAAGGGGGGGTATCCAGATATCTATTTGATCTTTTCCCACGGTTATCAAGGGCGTAACCCTGATCCTGTCCCTTTTAGTGCTTAGGTAAAATGACGTGTGGAAAACGATCATCAATCAATAACGTGAATTGAAATTAAAGAATCAAATTTCAGCCGTAGATCGATGGACTGAGTAATTGCGCTAAAAGGCAATTCCAATTAAAATAAAAGAAATACTAGTAAAAAAAAAATACATGATTATGTTTGTTCTAAATAGTTGATATGTCATTAACGTAAATTGTTAAATTATAACGAAGAAGAAAAGATGAAGAAATCAACGAGAATAAGGTGAATGAAGAAGAAAGAAAAAGCCGAAAGAAGAAGAATATATTCACAGAGAAGGAAACAAAAAAGAAGATGGCATTGGGAATAAGATGAATGATATATATATATTTTCTTTTTATATAAAAACATTTTTATGTTTATACATTCTTTTTATAGATACAAATATTTAAGTAAATGCTCTGTTTATAATAAACAGCATTAATAACATTTACCGGCCTGAATATACGAGAAATTTTCAAAGAAAATATTTGTCCTTCGACAGGAATCGAACTGTACGGAACTGTCATATAGCTTGATGTGCCTTAACAGATTGCGCCACAGAGTATCGTTCGATTAGCCAGATCGATTTTACTGCTTTTAAACTACAATCTTCCATGAATCTCTCACGTACATTCATATCTGCTCAAAGCGTATCCAAATGTAAACAAATGACGTCACACATTTATGAAATGGACAAAGTCCGACAATTATTTTAAAACATTTTTATGTTTATACATTCTTTTATAGATACAAATATTTAAGTAAATGCTCTGTTTATAATAAACAGTAATAATAACATTTACCGGCCTGAATATATATATATATATATATATATATATATATATATATATATATATATATATATATATATATATAAAATCTGTGCCTTTTCTATGAATACTTTCATGGTAACTGTTCGGATGAGCTCTTTGCTAGAGTGCCGAGACTATTTGAATTTAAGCACAGTACTAGACTGGCGATTAGGTCTCATCAAATTATAGTTGAGTTGGCCAGATGCAAGTTCTATGCCAACAGTTTCTTTTCTCGCACTTCTCGCTTGTGGAACTTCCCTTCCGACGCCATGCTTTCCTGTCAACTGTAATCTGCAAAAAATAAATGCAATGTCAATCGCTATTTATTGTCCTCCTGATTACTCTTATTTCGTTCTCGCTCTTTAGTAATGTTTCTGTTTTCTAACTCTCCCACGCGAAAAAAAATAGAAAATAAAAAATAAAATAGAAAGGAATGTACAAAAAGAAGGAAACGAGAAAGAAGAAGAAAGCAATGGGAATATGATGAATTAAGGGGAATGAGAAAGAAAGAGGAAAAATTTAGAAATAAAGACAACGAAACAAAAGAAAGTGCAGAGAGAAGGAAAAAAGAAAGAGGAGGACATTGGGGATAAGATGAATGAAGAGGAAGAAGAAAGTAAGAGGAAGAATGTAGAAATAAAGATGAAGGAACAAAAGAAAGTATAGAGAGAAGGAAATAAGAAAAAACTAATGAGTAAGTGAATAGCTATGTTAAGTACAAAGGAAAATATTAAATAACAAGAAGATTAAGAAATTTACTCTACAACAACTGCCTCTTGCTTTCTAGCTTGTTGAAAATCCTCTTCTGTAGTTCTTGTCATTAAGAACTCTGGGGAACATTCTGATTCCTTGAATTATCGCCTGAATAGTCTTTTACCTCTTTTGGGCAAAGTACTAGACTCTCTAATCAACTTTGAATTGGCTAAGCATCTCACTTCACAAGGGCTTCTTTCGGATAAACAATATGGCTTTCGTTTCTCTAGGTTAACCGCCGATGTGATTACGGTTATTAGTAACTTTGTCTGTCAGGCTTTAGATAAGAACGGCGAGGCTAGGGGTGTGGATTTAGATGGCTCGAAGGCGTTTGACAGGGTTTGGCATACCAGCCTTCCCCATATTCTCAAGGGATATGGTGTTTCTGGACGAATTTGGCTTAATTCAATCGTTCTTAAATCATGTAATGAAAATCCAGTTGAGCGGCCACGCTTCTAGATTATTTCACATAAATGCGGAGGTCACATGAGGCTCTATGCTTGGGCCTACGTTATTTCTTATCTTTATCTTCCCGATGTCATCAGTTCCCATCTAGCTATCTAAGCTGATGACACAACTATTTACTCCTGTTCAAATAGCAAGTCCGATCGGTCTGACTAAATAAAATCTAGCGGCTGTTCTCGAAACTGACCTCGAATCAATTGTTACTCGAGGAAAGGCAAATTTGAACACTTCCAAAATAAAACTGCTATCGTTTAATCAATATGGTGAACCTTTTTTGTTTTTGTATGACTGCTAATAACCCCCAGTAGATAGACTGATTGCGCTTTCTTGGTCTCACGTTTACCACTGACATAAAATGTAGTAATTATATTGAATCAATTGCTTGTTCTGCTGCTAGGAAAGTTAGTTCACTGTGTCGTGACAGAATCCATCTTACACATTTATAAAACTACCATTCGTCCGTGCATTGAATATTGCTGTCATATCTGGTCTAGTGCTCCAGCTGTACATATATATATATATATATATATGTATATATATATGAAGAAATATACTCTTAAGGTGCGCTATATTTATGGGATAAAGTGCTCAATATCAGAGATAGAGCGTTTATAAATATAAAAGTGAACATTGAAGTCAACACTTAGAGGCGACATGAAATAGCCACTCGACTCTAAGTGTTGACTTCAATGTTCACTTATATATATATATATATATATATATATATATATATATCGAGATTCTCTACAAAATCTAAAGAAGGGTTTATAATGTTATTTTTCCTGACCTGGCACCTCGATCTCAGTCATTTTCCAACGACATTGACGTGTCTACTCTCTGTCTTTTATATAAATATTTTCATGGCAGTTTCTCTTTGATGCCTCAACTGCATGAATTAAAGCGTACTACTAGATTGTCAAATAGGTCTTATCGTTTTACTGTTGAATTTGCTAGAAGTAACCATAAGTTCTATTCTAATAATTTCTTTTCTAGCAGTTGTCGCCTGTGACATTCTCTTCCGGTTTCTTGCCTCCTTGACACCTACATCTCCAAAGATTTAAATGCAACCTCAATCGCAATTTTCTGTCTTCTTGAATATTGTTTGTTTTATTGTCGTTTCTCTTATTTGAAGTCTTCTCATTTCTATTTCACTCCCAGTAACCCCTTGCGTCCCAGTGGCATTATCGCCTTGGTTAGGATGAAATTATTAAAAAAAAGTGAAATAAACGTTTAATATTTTACAACTTTAATAACAATTTTCTTGAGCTTGTTTCGGATCTGCTCCTAGTCGTACTAAAAGCAGTGGGAAACATTATTTACTTGTAGAAGTAGAAGAAAACGGAATAAATTCCAACAAGCGATATTTTATGTGCTTTATATATGGCTAATAAATCATGAACAAGAACTAAAATATACTTGTAACCATGCAAAGATAGTTGAAAAGAAAGAAGACATTAAAATCTAGGTATTAGGAATTATGTGTGTATGTTTGTGTGCGTGCGTGTGTGTGTGAAAGAATTCAATCATCTGGGGATGTATATCCCCTAGCCGCGAACGAGTCCCGTATTGGTGTTGCTACTACCGCAAGTTGAAAAGAAAAAAAGAAAGGAAAAAAGAAAGAAGAGACAGGAAGTATCCCGTTTTTATAATTCTTACACAGCGATACATAACGGCGCCTTGGCAAACCTGGCAAAGTCAAGCGGGGGTAATCTCACAAGCAAAATAAAAACAAGGACGTTAGCAAAAATGATGAGGCGAACAATTAAAATAAATTACTTTCTTAAAAAAATGCTAATTAACCGAAGTGAATTTTATATAATTGCAAAAATGGCGTTTCGTTTGGATAAATCTATCCACAGATTTACTGAAGACACACACCGCTTGACTAATTTTGGAAGTTGTACAGTGTCGATAGGCTATGAAACAGTCAATTAGAACACGAAATATAATATATTTTATATATGTATTGAAACGGCCAGCAAAGAAAGGTTACCCTCTAAATAGTTAAATTTATCTATAATGGGCCTACGCGTGTGTAAACCTGCGGAAATATGGATCGGATTTATCACCAGTTACAATGAATAGATTGGACCTTAAACTCAATCCAGACCTCAAGTTGAACTCGTACATACGATCGATCGCTAAAGATGCAGAAAAAAATGGTCGGTTGTCTGTACCGCTCAAGTAATTACATCGTGCTATCCTCTACCTTTACAAGACGGTACTGCTGTCATATTTGGGCAGGAGCCGCCCAGTCCTCACCCTCCAATTTTGATAGAATCCAAGCGTGTCTTCGGGCTCTTGTGGGCGACAAATTATTTTCCACGCCACAACCTCTCTCTAACAGGAGATGTCGCAAACCTCTCACTTCTCTATCGCTACTTCTATGCAAAGGGCTGACGCACTACAATCCTTAGTTCCACCAGTTCTAACCTTCATGTACTAACGAACCACCCTCATTTCCCTCTGTCTTCCATTGGTGAGAAGTAAGCTCCGCTTGGGTAGCTTCTTCCAGCGAACCACTGCTCTGTGGAACCACCTTCCAAGATGATGTTTTCCCGACCACTAGAAATTTAACTTTAAGTCGAAGGTTAACCGTTATCTTCCCTAACTATCCGCATAAACTCTGCCTCTTACTCTGTAAACCTCTTCCTGGGTAGCTCACGGGTCTTGTACAAGGTGAACCTCATTGTAATAAAAAATATTACCAATGGCACGTAGATCGGACACGGCGAACCAAGTTCGGATTTCGACTGAGACAACTCATGTTTAATTCGTACTAATATCTTTGTACAAAAAAATGGATGGATACACTTTTTCTTACATACTAGTTTATTTTTAGATGTATTGAAATATATCTCATCAATGGGATGCCACAGTGGGGTAAGTACAGTGTAATTAAATAATTACTTTCTGTTGAAAACATTCAGAAATGCAAAATGCACCGCGTGAACGACACGAGATGTTCTAACAAGCCCATCGCCAAACTGGGGGAAGGCCCACTAGAAAATCAATTCCCACTTTACTCCTGCCATGAAAATGATATGAATTAATTTTAGCGTGTAAATTCTTAACTCGATTGTCCCCAGATTTAAAAGCACACACTGAAAACACTCTGGCCTTGAGCTTGAGTTCTTAAGTAAACGATAGGCCCACTCTTTTCTTTTTACCCTACGAGAACAAGTACTTCTGGTCGTAGAATCACAAATAATGACCTTTTTGGTGGATTTTTGCTTTTCATTTAGTCATAGAAAAACCACACAAAAGAATCGAAATTCATATGAGTTTTTATATCTACTTGACCCGATTTAGGACTTATTTGAATGCCGGAAGAAAAAGTCATTTTCTTTTTCTTTTCTTTTTTAAATGCAATTTCTGTGCAGCGTAGAGTTTGAAAAGTGGGTTGGAGTGATACTAAATCAAGACATCAAGAAATGCGTTCTCGGATGCAGCCAGTTATCTGAAAAAATTCTTGTAGCTAAACTGAAAGGAAAGCCTTTCAACATATCTATTATAATAGTGTATGCACTGACAGCACAAACTACAGAAGAAATCGAATCTTTCTATTCCATGCTAAACAACGCCAACGGAACTACAGAAGAAATCGAATCTTTCTATTCCATGCTAAATAAGGCTCAGTGCAAATCACAAGAAATTGTAATTATTATGGGAGACCTGAATGCCAAACTAGGCAAGGAGAGGGTAGGGGACATAACTGGGAAATTCGGACCAGGAACCCGCAACGAACGCGGGGGAAAATGTGTCCATTTGGTGACCAGGTAATAGTCAACACCTTTTTCCAAGAACAACCAAGACGATTATAGACATGGAGAAGCCCAGGAGGGGAAAATAAAAACCAAATCGACGACATAACTATCAACAAAAGATTCAGGAATGCAGTTGTTCACTGCAAAACCTAACCGAACCTGAAGGAAAAAAGAAAAGTGAAAAGAATACACGAGGGGCACAATGGAAATGGAAACTCGAAATGGGACACACTACTAAGTGAAGCTTTAGTGGCATCAGCAAACGATATCATCCTAAAGGGGAATGGACGAAGAAGAAAAAATAACGAATGGACCACAGACGAGATTCTCGACATGATGCAAAGGAGGCAGAAAACAATGCCAAGACATGGAACGGAATACAGAAAAGTACACATTCAAATAAGGGACAAATGCAGGCAGGTTATGGAAGAATAGCTTAACAAAAAACGTGCAGAATTAGAGACAATGTGTTTCTCAATTAAAGGGAACTAACAGGGCAGATTATATGTTCATCAACAGGATGCATAAAATCCAAACACGGAACGCTCAGAGACAGAAAAATTCTTCAGCGCTGGAACGAATATATTAGAGAAGTCTTCCACGACGAGAGAGAACAACCGACAATACGCAGAAACACCGATAGACCGGAAATACTAAAAAGCGAAGTGGAAGCTGCACTGGCCAAAAAGGAACAGAAACAAAGTGGCAGGGTCAGACGGAATTGTAATAAATGTGCTGGCAGCCTTAGACGATTTCGGCATAGACAAGAATACAGAAATAATAAATTGAATCTACAACAGTGGTGATATACCAGAAGATCTAACCTGGTCTATTTTCATAGCACTGCCAAAGAAACCAAGCGCAAAAAAATGTGAATACTACCGAACAATCAGCCTAATGAGCCACATAACAAAACTCATCATCCGAATTCTGATTAATAGAGCGCGCAGCAGAATCAAGCCAGAAATAAGACAAGAACAGTGCGGGTTCGTGAAAGACACAGGAATAGGGAATGTGAATTTTATGCTCAGAATGTTATCAGAAAGAGCAATACAGATGCAGAAGGACATGTACCTGTGCTTTATAGACTACGCAAAAAACGTTTGACAAAGTACGTCACAAAGTTCTGTTAGAGACGCCCAGCAACCTTGACATATTCGGAAAGACATTAGGATAATCAAAAATTTCTACTGGCAACAAACCGCCTGCATACGGTTCAACAGATATACAAAAATAGAAAGGGGTGTAAGATAAGGATGTCTTCTCACCAGAATAATTCAACCTAGGCAGCGACGGGACTCTGAGAGAACTAGAAGTCCTACCAGGATTCATCAATGGTGGTCACAATCTGAACAATGTAAGATATGCAGATGAGAAAATGTTGATAACAGACACGGAAAGGAAACCGCAAAACTTCCTACAGAAGGCAGCAAAGGAGAGCGAGAAGAAGGGACTAAACAAGAAGACAGAATGCATAGTCATCGGTAAAAGGATAAGCCTGAAATGAGATTTGCAGTTCGGGGACACTAAAATCAAGCAGGTACAGAAACTTAAATATCTGGAATGTGTTCTAACAGGGTACGGAAAGTACCACACTGAGACCCGAAGGAGTATTGAGATGGCCAATGATGCATTCCAAAAGCTACGCAAAGTACTAAGAGACAGGAAAGTTTCGTTGGAAACAAAAAAAAAAGAGTACTGGACTGTTACATGATATCTGTCCTTCTGCATGGCAGCGAATGCGGAACAATCTCTTCAAAGATGAAGAAGAGACTCGAAGCAACAGAAATGTGGTTCTACAGAAGGATGCTGAGGATACCATGGGAAGAACATGTGAGCAACGACGAGGTTTTGGAGAGAATAGAAACAAAGAGAAAACTTATACTTAGCATCAGGAAAAGGCAGTTGAAATTACTGGGATACGTAATGAGGAAAGAGAACTTGGAAAAACTGATACTCACAGGACGGACATAGGGTAAGTGGAACAGGGGAACACAATGCGTAACATATTTAATGGGTTTGAGCAAGTGGTTGACAAAACAGGGTCTGGGAGGAATAACAAAAAGACAAAACTTATTAAGAGCTACAAGGGACAGGAGGATGTGGAGGGCCATGATCACCTACGTCCTAAAGGGACACGGCACATAAAATGGGAGAGTTTGAAAAATAGTATTGTAGCCTTTTTCTGATTTTCATTAAGTTGCATTCTGACCCATTTTCGCCTACACAAACACGTCCGCGCATAAACGCTAATGTGCACATACTACACACAAACAAAACATCCTCACACAAGAACAAACTCACGCAGCAAAAAACAAAAAAAAAACACTTATGCTCAAGTAATTCCGCATTAAAATTATTTCAGTTCAGAATCATGTGAATATAAAAAAGGAAAGAGAGAGAAAGAAAGAGAGAGAGGGGGGAGAGAGAGAAAAAAGAAAGAAAGCAGGAACAAGAGAGAGAAAGCGAAAGTGATATATTAGAACATTGCAAAAATCCGTGTCCGGTTAAAAATTTAAAAACAAAATTTTACATACTCACTAAAAAACATTTATTAGTTAAGTACATAGTCTTCATTGATTTTAACAACTGTCTAACATCGTTCTACAAGCTTAGTGATACCATTTTCGTCCGTCCTGGGTATGACGATAAACTACATCCGGCAGCAAAGCCTCTAATCAGGAGATTGGAGGTTTTGGACAGCGTGGAACTCCATTTTAATTACTGTTGTTCTCAGGTTCACCCTGACCCACGGTGGTAGCACCGGTTAGGGTCCCAGCTATAGACAAATAGTGAACCCCCCAAACAAATCATCAGTACATTTTTATAAAAAGATTACAAACAATACATATTTATAAAAAAATAATAATAATAATCAACTATACATTTTTGTACTGAAATTATCAGCAATAATTTTTTTTTAAATTTCCATAAGCTTGCTGAGATCCTTTTCATAGAGACTTCGGAATTTTTGTTGGAATTAAATTGTGAGGTAGTTTTCGACTGACTGTACAAATTTTTTGACATCTAGATTGTTCTGTAGAGACCGGAACAAATGAAAAGAAGCCAAATAAGTAGAATACGATTTGTGCTGGAAGGTTTCCCATTTCAACTCTTAAGGTTTTCAGCAAGGTCTGTTTTACAACATGCGGTCTTGTGTCGTCGTAGTGGAAAATGACACCTCCTTGATTAGTCAAAATCGGCCGTTTTCCTTTAATAGCCGCATTGGGATTGGCGAGTTGATGAGATACTTATTTACAGTTATTATTTCGCCAGATAGGAGAGACTCATAGTGAATTATCCCTCTGCATCCCACTAAACGGACAGTGACACCTTCATTGGATACAAGCTTTAGCCACGGGTTCTATAGATTCACGAGCTTGTTTCCTGGTCCGTTTGCGTCGAACGTTATTATAAACGATCCACTTTTCATCGCCTATGACAATTCTGTCCAAGAACGGCTCCTTTTGGTGGCGTAACAGCAACGTAATCGCCGCAAAAACACGGATCGGACTTGTTCTGTTCCGTCAGAAAATGTGGTACCCACGTGTCGAGTTTGAAAAGAAACCCAAGTCACTTTAAATGACGAAAGGCAGTTAAAATATCGATTTTCAGCAATCTCTTCCGTCGAAATCTTCGGTTTATTCTCCACGATGACAGAGTGTCATCATCTAAGTTGGATGGTCGCCCGGAGCGTGGTTGATCGCAATCCAAGCTTACAGCACTTGGTATTCCCAAGCGGTCACTCACCTAGGCACTGACCAGGCTCGACGCTGCTTAACTTCGGTGATCGTACCAGAACTGGTGTTTCAACGTGATATGGCCATAATGAATCCCAATCTACAAAAAATTAATCACCGAAAAAATTTTCCCTATTTTTTACGAGTCGACCAATCTATTTAAGTAGTGCTCAGAATATTTGACAACACCAAGTTGAATTTCGATGTTAATAAAAACTTTCATACCTCGGCGCCCACCGTAGTGTGATGGATTGTACGCTTGTCTCGCAGACAAATTCGGAAATGTAGTGACTAGCATCTTCACTATGTGTCACTCTGCCTTGACCTTGTGAAACATTCACCTTAATGATGACCCACATTAGACTGGATCCTATTGAAATACGTTTTCCTACATATGAGATAGTAGGAGCTGTCGGAATAGCATTTGTATTTGATGATTATGACCAGTGTTCAAGCTCACATAAAAGTCAGTGTTTCATATACTCGGTAAGTCCTCAAATTTGGAAGAATTCCCCGATAGATCCGATAATGTAAGACTGGCAGATCCTCTTGAAAACGACCTCCAAATTAACTGGGACAAGAAATGGCTTGTAAATTTTAACATCTCCAAAACGAAATTGCTATCCTTGGATCATCATAAAGAACCATATTTGTCCTCCATCACCATTGCTAATGTTAACCTCCAGGAGAACAACACATTGCGCCTACTTGGTCTCATGTTTTCTACTGACATGAAATAGGGCGATTATATTGAATCAAATGCTAGGTCTGCTTCTCAGAAATTTGCTTCACTGTATCGTGCCAGAAGGTTTTTTTCATCGGAATCCATCTTGCACATTTATAAAACGGTCATTTGTCCATGCATTGAATATTGCTGCCATATCTAATTTGGTGTTCCGGCTATATATATATCGATATTCTTGACAAAATCCAAAGAATGGTCTGTTATGTTATTAGTCCTGACATGGCATCACGTCAGCAGTCACTTTCCTCGGTATAGTGACTGCGTGAATTTAAGTGTACAAGATTGGCAACTAGGTTTCATCGATTTACTGTAGAATTAGCTAGATATAGCCGTAAGTTCTATTCTAATAGTTTCTTTTCTCACACTTCTCGCCTGTAGAACTCTCTTCCGGTTGTATTTCCTTCACTTTCACACATTCTCAAAACATCTATCTATCTATCTGGCTGTGTAGCTGGCTGAACCCTCTCTCTATTGTTCTATATATTTTTTCTATTTTGATGTTTGTTCATTGAAATAACGAAATTTGGAAGCGGGTCAGACTGAGAACTCTTCATCAGTCCACTTGCACCATATATATATATATATATATATATATATATATATATATATATATATATATTGTTAAATGTAACAAACAATGATTGTCTATTATGTCTGATCATGAGCTGTTTTAATGTTCGTATGTTTGCTTTAATTTCGAGTGGAAATAAAGACAAAAATTGTCCAACATTTTTATTAAGTTAGTCCTTGATCTAAGCTTTAGGCTCACGTGATCCATCTTCAGAGTGGTTATACGGACATTTTAACAAAGATATTCACCGTCGAAGAAAACATTTTGTTATGCGACGATAACGGTCGCGGAATAGCAGACGCAATTGTTCAAGATGCGGTTCTATGACGTCATACCACGCGGGAGGCCGAAACCATATGTCTAGATGCTATGTAATGTGTTGTGAATAGTTTGAAATGTAATTATATATATATAGGAATGAAAAGACATTGCCTAGTTTAGCCGATGCGTTTCGTCATTCGACTGATTTTATCAAGTCAAATTGTAAGGGCTTTATTTATACTTGTTATATATGCATGTTGCAAAATAAAACCACCACAATCTGCCTTGATAAAGTCCGTCGAATGGCGAAACGCGTCAGCTAAACTAATTATAGTTTTCCTAGTGTCTTTTCACTTATTTTGTCTCTTCTACAAATATACTACATCTATCTATCTATCTATCTATCTATATATATATATATATATATATATATATAGTTGTATATTTAGGCAGCAATCCTTCCTTTGTGCATGTTTCATTAAAAACGACAGACAAGGTACTACGGTTAAGCTTTTTATTTAATTTTCAAGAAAAATTAAATAAAAAGCTTAACCGTAGTACCTTTTGTTTGTCGTTTTAATGAAACATATATATATATATATATATATATATATATATATATATATATATATATATATATATATTAATAATAGTACTTTCGGATGTTGTTGCATTCGTTTTCAAGGATTTTGATTTGTGTAGGTTTACGTAACTGTTTCTGGTTAATTCCAGTGTTCTCACGTTGGAACCAGTTTTAAGTCACTCAAAGTGTAACGCCGATCCTCTCCCACGATGTCAGTTGTAACGCGATCTCTGGTCAAGGCGTCCATGTGACACTGGGCCGATATCATCCACAAGACCGGCCATTGGTCCTGTATGGTCCAGTATTACAGGTTAGACCTAAGTATCCTGTTTCAAATGTCAATTCGATTCCACTGACCAGCCACGTTGTGATTTTTTTATCCTGGCGTGTAGTTATCGGGTTGTAGAATTCCGAAAGCTCTCCGCACAAATCAAGTGACTCATACACTTTAAGCTCACCTGTGGTACTCGCCAATTTGAATGGTAGCTATATCATACCCTCTACTCTCATCTGACTACTATCTGCCTGGCTAATTAATAAATCCAATGGCTAAAGTTTTCTATGTAACCCCAGCTGTCAAAACACCTTGGACTTTATTAAGGAGATCGACGCTCCAGTATCCACTAATGCTTTTTCTGCCTTGTGCCCCATTTAAGTAGCTGAAATATCTGGGCTCTGTCCCTATTCTTCAACCTACCCTTATTTTTATTTCCCTGTTGGCTATCCCTATTTTTCAAACTCGACATGGGTGCTGGCAATAGGAGCTCATCGTTCACTACTCTAGTCCAGCTTCTCTTGGGTAGGGTGGGGACTGGTCTTCTTGTTCCCCTTATTTTTTTTATCCTTTCTTCTCTCAGTACCGTTTCTTCTTGGACAATTCCTTCTTAAGTGTCTGTCCCTCTTACATAGCCAGCACCTATATATATATATATATATATCCTTATTTCATGCAATTATTGAATATGACAGACAAGGTGCTTTGATTTAGTTTTTTATACAATTTCTCATGTGATCTTATAATTTTTTCTTTTCGGTGGATAAATTATATAAAAACTGTCCAATTGTTCTTTCTCTTCGAGTGCTTTCGGCTATACATTTAGCCATTTTCAAGGTTAAAATATATTAACTGCTAACAAGAAATAGATTGTTGTATGATGTATTTATATAAGGTTTGATTTTCAAAACACGGTATAGATATTGTGTCCATGTTCATAGTTGATATTATTGAGGAGTGTTTTTTTTTGTTTTTATTAATAAGGCTTCCATTATTTTTAGCCACTTTTTACATGTAGACGATGCTATTACATTTGTGTAACATACTTGTTGATAACACAAATGTAATAATATCTTGTCTGCCATATACCATGAAATGTGCTTATATATATATATATATATATATATATATATATATATATATATATTTCAATATATAACTTCCGTTAAGTTAACCGTCTAAATAGGTCAAAGTCTGGTCCTCCTCCTCCCCAATATAAAGTATGCTTGAGAGAGATATGAAATTAATCCCTCCCTATACTCTACCATGTCTCTTTAACTATCCTCTTACACTCTCTGTTAAATTACAAAACTTACACTACCCATCAATTTTAATTTCATTTTTCGTTTCATTTCATTTTTGGAAGTGCTATCTGATGATCCGGCGTCCTTTAAAAGAGCTCTGGTGAAATAAATTATTATAATGGTACCTTAAAGTGGACTGTTTTATATATATATATATATATATATATATATATATATATATATATATATATATATATATATATATCAGATCATTGCAAAAGTTCATAAACGATTTTCATTGTTAATATAAAATTATCGCAGTTTAACACTGGCGTTTGTTTTGACGCTAGTTTCTGGTTCAGTCTAGATTGAAAGTTTGCAACGTTTAGTGGTGAGCCAGACGTTGTCTTTCATTTTGTCCAAAAATGGATGCCCTAACATAGAGGATGAAAAGTTGCATTTTCGCCAAATTATTCTCTATAAATTTCAGAAAGAAGTAATTCTTCAGAATGTTTATTTGAATCGTGCTCCAGCTCTTCAGGCGGTCAAAAAGTGGTTTGGCAGATTTCGTCAGGGTGATTTTAAGCTAAACGGTCAACCTCGCTCCGGACGACTTTTCGACGTCGATGAAGACGCTCTGCTTGTTTTCGTGGGGAATAAACCGAGGATTTCGACGCAGAGATTGATAAGTATTTGAAAATCGATATTTCAACTGCCCTTCGAGGACACATGGCACAATTGATAAAGGCGTTAGTTAGATCCAGTGACAGGACCCAAGGAGTGTGAGTTCAATACCTGGTTAAGGCGGAGGAGAACTTGGAGATAACTGATAACTGACATCCATTAAACATGGCACGTGGAACTAGAACAGTCTACCACAGTGAGCGAAATAAAGGGTTCAGTTCGACATTCCAACCACCTGAAGAAGGCCGGGGCGTACCACAGCCGAAACGTTGTGATAAATATGGCAACAAAGATGAGGACAATAGTCCGAATAATGTAAATAGTATAAATAATACCTCATCTCCGTAATATAGACAGATACAGTGACGAATATGCAAGATGATAGGTCCTGATCTGACATCTAGTCTACAGTCGCTATCCCACAGACATGCCGTGGCCTCCCTCTGTCTCTTTTACAAGTATTTTCACTGTTCCGACGAGCGAGTTTCGCTGGTTCACGGACTACATGAATTTAGATGAGCTACTAGGCTGGCATCTTGGTCCCACCCTTTCACTGTCAAAATGGTTACATGCAACCGTCTCTTATCAAACAGCTTCTTCTCCCGCACTTCCTGTCTGTAGAACTCCCTTCCCCTTACTTGCTTCCCGATGACTATAATCTTCAAATATTCAAGTGTAATGTCAATCGACATCTGACACCCTGAGCTTGTTCCTTGTCCTTCTCAGTATCCTTTCCTCAAACACACCTCTTTACTCTTGTTCTCAATCCTCTGCAACCCCTTGCGTGCTAGTGGCACTCCCGCCTTGCTTGGGGCGAATTATCTTTAAAAAAAATCGAAAAGGTGCCATTTTCCACCACGACAACGCAAGACGACATGTTGCAAAGCAGACCTTTGCAGAAGCTTAAAGCGTTGGAGTTGGAAACTCTCCAGTACTCAACGTATTCACCTTTCGGATGTTCATTTGTTTCGGTATCTAGAGAATAATATAAATAACAAAAATTTTACTTTGTACAGTCAGACGAAAACTACCTCACAACCTTCTCCCAACAAAAAAAAACACGAAATTTCTACGAAAATGGCATCAAGCTTTTAGAATGATTGGAGACAGTTGTTAAAACAACTGCGACTACTACTTGACTAATAATTTTTTTTTTTATTTATTTAATTATTTATTTTGCCAGTATGTAAAAGTTTGTTTTTAATTTTATAATCGGGCATGAATTTTTGCAACGATCTACTACAATCGTCATTAAAACTGCTTCCACAATACGGAACTTAATTATGACTCACCAACCTTAAAGGCAATGCTTGTTTTGAAGGTCTGAGAAAGATTTGTATTTTTTTCGTTATAACTTTACCCCATTTCAGATCGCTATGTTTAGTTGTATTCGTTTGTTGCTTCCGCTCATTGGTGAGTTTCAGACTTTAACTTAGTAGATAATATCTCATATCGTTAATGAAACACTAACAATTTTCGCCTACCAAACACTGAATTCTCTCCCTTACATTTCGCTAACCTTTCTTTAACTGGCCTCACATACTGAGACCTCCTTTGGAATTGGAAATTCGTGCATTAGAAAGGAAACCAAATAAAAGAAAAACAAAAAAATATAGCCTCCGACATGCAATGCAATCCATTCAAACTTTAACAGACGACTTAAACACCCTAATGACAAATTCACGGATAATACAGGGTGTGGCAGAAATACGTCCCAAATAATGGTAAGAAATTAATTAGATGGAGACACCTTTAACATTAATGTCTTATTATGTGGCAGGTGTTTCTGGAAGGTATATGTGGGAGCTATTTCTGTTGCACGCTGTACAAATGAGATGAGAAATTAGGTCAGTAAACTCACAGAACCAGGAAAATGGCCTTGATTTTCATTTCTTCGAATATTTTTCTTCCATATATATTTCCTTCATATTGGATGAGAATAACTCTTGATTATTACAACTTTGATTTCGTAGCTGCAATTTTTCGTCCTATGGATGACTTTTCACGTTCTATGCCCAGACCAGAATATGACGCTACCTAAAGAAATGAAAAGGTATTAAGTCAGTGTTTGGAATACAAAAATCATTTAGACTTTAAAATCAATAATACTCACGAAAAATATACATTCCAAGCAAGTTTCTAACATTCGCAAAGTAACACCGCTATTAGCTCTCAAATTTCTCTCCCATACGACATTCTGCCATTTGTATCTGAAGTCTTGAAGTTATGTCTGATTGTTTTTATAATCAGTAGTGGACTTTTGGGACATTGAAGCTTAACCTGTTAGACCACGACTTAGTGGCGGATTGGGTCTAAAAATAACAACTAAAATGCTATAATTTAATTTTCATAACGAATAAATAATATTTTTAAAATACCTATGGAAAAAAGGGTACATTTAATTTTTTTATAGGAAAAATGTGTATTTCTTTGTGTACATGTACTGTACAAATTACGGGCAGTAGATACCAGATATCAATTCAGAATGTTATAATTGACATTTTTTATTTATTTATTTTAATTTTAAGTATTTAGTTGATACTTTTAAATAATTTACTGCACAAATTATACAACAATAGTACAATAGTAAATAGTAAAAGTACAATAAAGCATTGCATGCAATTCAGTAAGTGCAATCGCTTGTGTTCACGAGATGATTGTGCGAATCTGTCAATAAGTGTTTCTGCAATACAACTCATCTGACAATTCGTGTATGATTCCAAATTCTCCCCAGAAAGCGAATTTCTTAACTTTGTCGTTATGATCATTAGCTTTGAAAATGTCCTCTCACATTGGAGTAACTGATAATGTACTGATGACTTTATAAAGTTCCTATTCCTTTTTTTTTAGTACCAAAACAGTTGTCTGTCTTTGTTTCTTTATTGCATTTTATTTGATATGGGGAGCCAACTCCAACTGATTTCAAAGTTTTACTATTTCAATAATAAATCCAAATAAAGTCGATATATTTTGTATTAGATACGCTGAATGGAAAATATATTCAAACCAGAATTTTAATTATGAATCACCACAAGCAGAATATTCTGCTTTTTTTTTCTGTATTCGATAAGTAAAAACTTTTTAAAGAAAATTTCAAAAAGGTTACCCAATGAATAAGATTTGTTAATAAATACAAAAAAAAATAGATAAAAGTCTATATAATACCATAATACCACTGGACACAAATTATAAGACAAACTGTTTTAAATTTGCATTCTTTATTGAAAATGGCACTAAAACTACTGCACCTATATAATATATTACATCACAATACAGCTAAATTGTTCAGTATAATTTCATTTTGAAGCAAATGATGGTCTTATTTGATGACACACTGATATAGTAATAATGTGCTTAGGCCATGAATCTTGACCATATAAAATTTTTAAAGCTTCACAATATTATAAATTTTATTAGGCTGTGATATAAGGCTTTCGCTGATCACCGGAATGAAATTGCAACTTAAACTTTATCTTCAAACTGGTTTCCTCAAAAAATGCTTAGGATTTAGAAAAAAAATTGTGTCGCTATTTATCATGTCAAACCCCAGCTTTTAAACTGAGTGAATCACCGCCGTTCTAAAGTCGACCTGTCCTAATTATGAGCCTTAAAGTATATTCTAAGTTCAATGTTAACTACTTCGGATTAAGATTCTATCACTAAAACGAACTTATTTTAATAATAAACACTGTCTAAAATTCCAACGATTTCGTTGAAATGTCATTAAAAAACCAGTTACCTCAAAACCCTTCTAGGATTAGCTTAATTTTAATTAAATTCTTATTAGATCGTCTACTGATGATATCGGACCCCTTTAAAAATTCGAATTTCATTTTTCACTCTGATGACTTGTAATATACTGACAATAAATTAATTTCCGGTGGTACACACGTTAATCAAAATCAACTCAACGATAATCAAAACAAAAAATAAAACTGTTTGTCAGCTAATGGAAGGATTAGAAATTAAAGAAACACATCTATCTCATCCACTTTTAGAGAGGTTGATCTTTTAAAATGCCAGAACTTCATAGGCATACACAAAGTTGACCCAGATCAGGGTAAAAGTCATCTCGTTTCATTTGATCCTAGAACTACTACTCTTATAACAATGGCGAGGAGAAACCTGACGCTGTCCAACATCAAAGGAAACCGGCTTAATTGAGAGATGACAACAATTGTAGTGATATCATTGTCAGTCGATATCTTAAATGGCAACCTCTGAAAGATGTCACAGAAACTGTTTCAGACAGCTGATAATCATCAGGACAATAACTAAGTGAAGCGGACCATGGAAAACGACTCTGACAAAGAGAGTCACCGAGTGAAACCAAACATTGAGTTCCTGATTAATTACTTTTTTTAGACAAAAACGGCAAGACAAAGAATGCTGTTTCTCTGTAAGACAGTAACAAAGAGACCTGCATACTGGGACCCAAAGAGTGATAAAGTACTGCTTCGCTGTGACGTGAAAGGGAAGACACGACCGTTAGACTGCTCACCTCCCTCGTTCATCTACAGTACAATCGAATAACATTTTTTTTTATTGTTACAATCAGATCATTGTTTTATTTCGCGGGTAACAATTTTTAAGCCACTAGTGTTTAAATGGGCGAAACTGCATCCTGAGACCGAATCTGGTGTCTTGCCTGAGCAGCAATGCTACACAATAAGAAAGAACTTTTTCAATTCGAACTTCATTGCTACAATACTTCTGTTTACTACTCAAAATCTTCCTTAAAAGTATTTGATTTCAGAAACTTTAATCCTATTAGTCGTATTCATGTGTATTGTTTTTTCTTTCTCACCCACAGGAACATTATCAAATGAACCGTGAAACTACATTTATCTTTATTGGACTGTTTAAATTGTTTCAAAAACAAAATGCGTGTAGATAAATATTTTTTTTATTTAAGTTGATATAACTTTTTTTTTCTATTTTATCATTCAACTAGAGATATCCTAAAATTTCAACTCGACAAAGCTTATTCTTCAAACTTAACAAACGTAAGCCAAACACACAAGAGCTAGTGAGTTTTTCCAACTTAAAAACCATGAGCTTAGTTAAAATTTGGTAACAGTCCCACTTAAACATCATCAGTTTCGCAGTAGGTCCGCCATTGATAATAACAGAGAAAATAAACCATGAAGTTCCGTTTTTTGGTTTTTTTTTCCTTTTCCCAGCATTCGTAAAACCCGGATACATTTTATTTTAAGCATAGATTTTTTTCAGAAATCTGCCATCACTCATTTCGGACACTATTCTGTGATGCTGGGAGGTTGTTTAAAATAAGGTATATCATCCTTTTTATTTTTTTTTATTATTTTTTTTATTCATTTGTAAATTATTATTTTCTTATTGTTCGGATTAACTGAATTTTAACGAAATGTTTACTTACAAACACTTAAAACAGGATTGATGATTCGTTTTCCATTTAAAATCACCCCGGAACAAAAACAATAGAAATTAATTAACTAATTAATTACTATTTACTTCGTACTGATTTTTCGTTCTGTAAATTGAAGCATGTGAATGCAATTTGAATTAAACAGAAAAATAATTACATTTTCCTTTTAAAGAAAACAGTTATTTTCCGCAAACATTTGAAAAAAGTTGTTCAGATGTACAGAATGTGGCACAAGGTCAGGTTTAGAGTAGGATTTGGTAACCGTACAAAAATTACTCTCTAAAAATAAAATCCATTTTCCCACGTCGTTACCGATTGTGACATAATGTCGTGGTTTAAAGTGTGTTTACACCGGCAATACCGTGGAAAAATTGCTCGAGTCCCTTCGGCACTTCCCCTTTTTGGGGACGCCTCGGGCGCCGGGTAATGATCCCAGCCCCCTCCTGAAGGAGAGGTAATGCATGGGTGGATGCCTCCCACCTGTGGTTTGAACTGATATTAATTTCAAACTACATCGGCTGGTACCAGGGAAGTAAAAAAAAAATTTAAAAAATTACAATATTTTCTTTGGAAATGAATAGAAAGTTATGATAGCACATTATTTGGTCTATGGTTTGTCTTCGTTAATAATAGATATGTGAAAAAAAAAAAAAAATAAACTAATCGTTTTGCAGTAGTGTTGCGATATGACAAACAAAGTTTCTTAAAGATAATTTTAAAACCTACTGAAAAAAAATGTTTCTTCCTTCTCCGCTTCCTTTCAATCCATAAAAATTTACGTTTATTTTAGAATTTACAGGAACGAACAGAACCAACCACTGCTTAACCAATTGGTTGAAACTTTAAAACATCTTTTCTCAACCAATGCACCCGCCCGGGCGCACTAATATACCTTGAAAGATACCCACTACGCCCCAAGTTAACAAGAGAGTAATCTATGATTTATTTTCAAATTTAAAAAAAAAATCTATTTTAAAAAATCTAGAGACATCAAGCTCATAATTTCCATGTCTAAGTCAAGTCTAAACTGTTTTCTAAATTCTTTAATCTTTAAGTCTTAAGAAGAAGTGGATAATCCTTTCTCTTTTGCCTTCCTCAAGGGATTTAAATCCGTCATTGTCGGCTTCTCTAAATAAATAGATTGTTTATGAATCCCTTTAAAAAACTGTACTACTAATTACTAATCCTCTTTTGGGAATGCTAAACCAACATTTTATATATTCAAGTTTCATGGTAAATTTTCCTTATCAAAATTTAAAATGCACCCCAAATTTTTATTCTACAAGTGCACCCTGAAGTAAAAATGGTTGAGAAAAACTGCTTTAAAGTTGAAGGTTACAAAACAGTTTCCACGTTTATTTTTTTTTTCTCTTTTTACTTGGGACAGTATTACTTGTCCTTTCAATAGAAATGTCACTTAATATAAAAAAAATCTTCAAAAAATAAATATTTGCTTGTCCCGCTAACCCCCGAATTATAGAATTTTGAATAGTGAGGTTAGCAATCACGTATTGAACAGCACTGCAATGAGTTCAATTTCCACTGGGTGAATTTCACACATTAATGGCATCGTACCATAATAATCTAAGATAAACCTAATCAATAAAGAGCATCTATTCTAGAGTAGTGGTTCAGTGGTTGGCAAGTTAGTCTCGCAATTTACTATTACTGTAAGAGTGGGTCGAATCATTACTGGGTGCGCCATGCTTTGTGGCTTTATTGTAATTTCTAATAATAACTAATGGTGACGATATACGGACACGATGTAAAAAAAAAAAAAACTGTTCTGAGTTTTTAAACTGACAAAGGAAAAAGTGACACTGTTCATTACACGCTTCTCTCGACATCACCAAAAATCCCCCCCACACCCTAAAAAATAATGAAAAACCAATTTTATTTTCCAAGTTTCAATTGGTGATTTCCGATTGTTGTCACTTGATAGTAAGTAAGAAAAGAATAGGGCGTGGGATTTTTATCATTATTTTTCTTATTAGTAATATTACAAAAAATAAATAATAGTAATAAAAATAAATTATTTCCAATACAATGTTCTGTGCTCTTTTTGTACCAAATACAAGTCAACATATTGAGAGAGGAAAAAGAAAAAAAAAAAAGGAAATACCCTTTTTTCTCTCAAATACAAGTTCCGCCTGGAATAGTTACGACGGAGGGTATTTATCAACATATATAATAGGCGTGCTGGTTCAAATAAATATTCCGCCGGGTATTTGCGATAGGACTAATCTTACCGCGGAGAAAATTATTTGAAAAAAAAAAAGTATGCCCTACCAAATAAGTACCATACCAGGTGGTGAGGGTAGAGAATTAAAGGAAATTATTTAATTGTGTCGGCACTTGTACTTGGTACAAAAAAATACTTCGTTATCTGTAGTCCACTCATATTTGTCTTCGGCCATTTAATGTTGATGGCGATTGTCCGCATTTTCAAAACAACTTAAAAATTGGGAAGACATACATGGGGTGGACTATAAATATTTTATTTTTTTTTATATTATTAAACAGGGCATGGGAGATCATGGCTCTTCATAGATTTCTTGTCTTTATTATATTTGAATTGCCATGAGTTAATGGGAAAGATAAAGGAGTGCTTTCTTGTTGACCTCTCCACAGTTTTTAATTTTAGGTTGGCTCTTAAACTGACTGCCACTCAAGGCTAGAGAGTCCAATCTAGCGTACTGTTCAACTGAAGAGTATTCATACTGGCATGAACAGACTCATGCCAGTATAAATTCCTGGGATGTGGAATTATCATTTAAATTATTTACAGGCGGACTGTTATCCTCAGCATTGTTTTCGTTATCACAATGTTTTCTAGAATCGGGGCAGGCAATAAGTTAGCATTACTAAACAAGAACTAAATATCCCTAAATATGGTTAACGGAACGAGAACAATCTACCTCCATGGATTAAATAAGAGGTTCAGTTTGAAATTTCCTGAAGGTCATGCGGATCGACAATCATCTAATGAAGGTCGAAGGGCGCAACGGTCGAAATGTCGTGGTAACAACAACAAAGATGAGGACAAATTAAATAAGAGGCATTTGTGAGAAAGTGAGCGCAGTAGCTTAGGTCAGAATTTGAACTGTGTTGGCCGATTCACCCTTACACTCTGATGACTGTCGTTTAACATGAGCCTAATTTTATTGGCGAGGCAGGTACAAAGAAAAAAGCCCTTATGTGGCCTATGTTATGTAATGGGTGGCATGTGAGAAATTTCAGAGTAAATTTATATTAGGTTCTTTTAAAAATAAGAAAAGAAGGAATTTTAGCAACACTAGGAATTTACTATGTGGGCTAACTGGTTATCCAGTCGCCAAGCAACAGACGTTATTCTGTGAATAGCCTTTTGAAGTCGATCCCTCAGTGAGAAAGGTCAACACGACCAGCAGGATCACATCAGACTTTCAAGGGTGAATCCAATCAAACAGTGCTAATTATAATTGGGCCAGGACTCTGATCCACAAAATAAATAAATAACGAATGACTTACTATTCGAGATGGTTCGAGAGAATCTGGTCCTTTATAGAAAACTCTAGGTGATTCTAGAAGTCTCTCGGGACGGATCAGGAAGTCCCCCCCACAACACACACACACACACACACACACCAAAGGCGAAAGATAAAAGGAAGAGTTGCGGTATAAATGGGATGAAAGTCTTCTAGCGAGTTTTTCGCTGAGGCTGGGAGAATTGTAAGCGAAGTATGCGGGCTGACCCGTGGGTCGGCCTGTTGGGGACTGAATTAAGATGTCACCCCTATAAAGAACAGTTTAATAGCCTGCCGCTAGAAAAGAGTCACTAGTCCTCTCTCTATCTCACACACTCACTCACACATACACAGAGAGAGAGAGAGAGAGAGAGAGAGAGAGAGAGATAGAAATAAACAAGGAAGAAGTTAATTGACATAGTCAATAAATTTGCGCCCGCGTTTATATATATATATATATATATATATATATATATATATGATACAGCAACATAATTTAGTTTCAGCCGCGAACGACTACGTCACATACTGTGTTTTAGAGCCATGAGTGTTTTTGTCACAGCCTACAGCAGCTAAAGAAAAAAGTACTTTTTCATACGATGTAGATTCATCAGAGGAGAGATATTTTTGGACGGGGACGCAGCTCGAAAAAAAGACAGCGCTCCCTTGAAATACGAGCAAGAAACGATTGCTGTTGTAAAAGATACTCGTAAAGTAGATAATTTTAGATATTCTGGTTTAGAAAATTTCAAGGATATAACGAAGTTTATTATTGTTCATTTTTTAGAAGGTAAACTGCTTTGAATATGCCGGACCTTTTATTTTTTTGTTTATTTATTTTATTTTTATCATGTCTCTTCAAGATGTAGACAATCACGACTTTTCTCCTTAGATTTCTTTCCTTTGTTTATTTTCAACGAATTACTATTCATTCTTGGGAGAGATACTGGAGTGGTTTCCCGTTTCATTCTCCAGTTTTGGAATTAAATTTTCTTTCTCTTCGACGAAGAAAAAAATGAGGAGTAAAGAAACCCAATAGATTTGCATTCGACTTTTCGGATGCATAATTATTCCCTCCACCCTGTAACCCTTATCTCGCAGACGAAACGTTACTATCCTTTTCGCTAATATGGCGGATGTTCGGACGGGTAACATTCCTTAGTTCCATCAGATCAGCTAGGACACGCTCTGCCGTTTTCACAGTGGCAAACCACTCTCATTCCCTTCGTTTTCATTTGGTAATGTGCAAGTTCCATTCAGAGAGTTTCTTCCCTAGAACTGTTACTTTGTGGAACAAACTCCCTGGCAATTACTCTTTAAGTCCATAGTCAACTGATATCTATCCAACTCGACCTCATAATACCCCCACTTCTTCTCATTTACAACAATCTCACTCAATATCCCTCTGCCTTGAGTGGCTCTTGAGCTTTGCATTTGGTTAACAGTATAAAAAACAACAAAAAAGCGTTTTTTTGTTTTTGTTTTTTTTTGGGGGGGGGTCATAGCTGCTCTTTTGTTAATTGTGTTTTTGTATTCCAATACCATTTTACGTTAATATAAATTTCTTTAATAATTTTTCTTATTCCCATTTTTTTTTGTTTCGTTGTTGTTTTAACATATACGTTTTAATTACTATTATTTCTCTTAAACTGCTTGTCACCTGAAGCTAAATAGCTCAGTCTATACTACTATTTAATCCATAGGACCTTAATTTAAAATTTCTCGCTTTCTCAAATACTCAGCTTCACCAACTTATTCTGTGAATAGATTTTTAAATCTAATAGAGCTAAAAGTACCATGTTAGAGAGGCTGAGCAGCATGAACGATTAAAAGCGCCATTTTATCTAAAACTTGACAAACTGTTGCTACCATATGTGAGTTTGACCCGCACTAGGTGCCCAGTATTAGTACCAAAGACATGTAAATAATGATAATAACATTTCAGTTTCCGTAAACTGCAGCTTTTATCCTGGTTGCCATATTTTCATTCTTTTACATATTACGTACAATGTTCACTGTAAAAAAAGATCACTAAATATAATAGACAAAATGTCTATTAGTTTTAACAATGCATGTTTAAAAAAAATAATTGCTGTCCAAATATATTGAATTTAAATTCAATTTGTATACACTGATCAAATCTCTTGAACTTTTCGGTAGCAATTCCTATATACAATGGGCTGCTGAAAAGTTCTTGGCCTGTTTAAGAAACCCTATTGATGTTCAATCATTTGTTAAAATTTTGTGCCTGGGATGAGAACTTTAAACATCCTCTCATATATACAGGGATATATAGCTGAAACACATAAATACACACGTGTATACATTATATCAATACATGTTACCTGTCCAGAAAGTATCTATCCATTTCATTGTATCAAATAAATAACCTATATAGATTAATAGGGCCTTAGTCTGCTTCAAATTCTCCTTCAAGCCTCAAACACTTATTCTAGCACCCATTCTACTTGTCCAAACAATCTACAAAGTCATCTTTCAAGCTCACCCTCTTTTGCTTCACGGTCTCCATAATCTCGACCAAAGCCAAAAATTGCAGAGGATTCAGCCTCATGTTAGGGAGTTTACAACCCTACCAATGTTAATAAGTTTCTAAATCTATCCAGTTCAAAGCTACAAAAAAAATCAGAAAGTTGCGGAGAGCTATTATCACTCACATCCTGAAGAGACCCAGTACATAGAAGAAAGAAGATAAAATAAAGTTTTAGACAATGCAAAGTAGACGTTAGTTTGAATGTTTTGTTTATTTTTGATAAGTAGAGTTTAATGTCCAGGCAGCTTTGAATCGGCTTCAACCAAACCTGGCAAAGACAAGGAGGATTTCCATGCCTTTGAGTACAGAGCAGGTTGTGAGATGATTTGACAGGACGTTGTGAAGAGCCATGATCACCCATGTCCTGAAGAGACACAGCATGTAGAAGATTAATAATAGGTTTTTCTAGTATTATAGGTTTCTACCTTTTTAACCTATTAATGCTCACTATCCCAAAACTGGAATGGTGGACATGAAATAGTTAAACTCAAAATTCAAGCCAATATTGTTATCACTTTGATTAATGATATTTATCATATCCACTATAGAAAAATGATAATGACAGTAAAATTTTTCATACTAATTACATTCAATAACTTTAAATTTTCTAATACATATTTCTTCTTTTTTAAAAATTATTTAATTAATTTAATATATCATTTGTTTCATGATCATTATAATAATAATATTATATTTAAAATATTAATATTACCAATTGCAATTAAGGCTACAACTGCATGTCTCGTTTCTTTGAAACTTGTTGTAAAAACCATTAATGGGGTTGCTATGCCAGAAAGAATTTCCTCCTTGTAAGCATTAATATATTTGTGATATAAAAACACTTTAATTCACAGACAGAACAGAATAGCTGAAAGAAAGGAATGACAAAACATGCATGGTTGTCAAAGAGAACTTTTATACCGATATATAGATACTTATTACTAATTTATCTCGCACACAGAAACTATAACATATGTATACAACAAGCAGTGTGAAAGGAGAGGATAAAAAGAAAGAGGGTTTTACTTGTAATATTTCCCAATGAAAAAAAAGGACAGGTTGGTGGTGTCCTTTTTGTTTCTGGTGAGACCATGTGGGTTCCTCTGTTCATCCTACCATTGTGGGATCATGCCATCTGTCTGCTTCATAGCCTATATGGCAACTGGCATGGGCAGATTAATATTGCCTCCAGGCATGATAAAACTAACTGCCCTTCATTACTTTATTATTTGACATCACCCACTGTCACATGACCTTCATGCCTTTGTCTAAACTAAATGGGAATAATCACCTTTTGTATCTCTATACCATATTTACAAACTGAACCTGTGTAAATTCCATGGGTATTGATAACTGGTATCACCTTTCATGTGATAAATGGATCTCTCTCATGAGTAGGAAGATTTTATTTTAATCATTTCACCCCAAATAAAGTTATAATGCCACTAAGATGTCAGGGGTTACTGCAAATAGAAGAGAATGACACTTTAGTAAAGAGAAAGAATAATCAGGATAACAGGAAATTGCAATTGTCTTTGCATGTAAGTTGGTGGTGCTCATTTGTGACAGGGAAGAAAGAAGATGGAAGAGAATTTCACAGGGGAGAAAAGAAACTATTTGAATAGATCTTAACTACATCTAGTTATTTCAGCCGTAAAACAATGAGACCTATTTGCCAATCTAGTACTGCACTTAAATTTGTGTGGTCAAGGTACTAGGGAGGAGAGCACATTAAAATAATTACCATGAAAATATATATAAAAAAGACAGAAGGAAGGCCACCTCACACTGGTGGGAAAGGCACTGAAGTCGGGCAAAAAATCCCCCAAATGCACTCCTGGCAAAAGTGCCTAGGTTGACTATTAAGTCTAGTCTTGTTTGCAAAGCAAAATGGTTGTGCATACAAATGAACAGAACAATATAAAGGGTTACAGAAAAGTCATCCGCCTGACAAAGAAGACATTTTTAAAAATGTAAATTCTGATGTTTGGTCATTAGGTCAAATTTTAGGAAGTTGGTTAGGCTGAGAATTTTCAATGTCACTGCAATTAAAGTTATCTGTCTATTTTATATATCACACTTATTTATTTGCATTTAGATATTCTAAATAAATCAATGAAATCTTCATTTATATTCAATATTTCAAAGTATCTTTACTCACAGGCAGATGTTCTTTTCTTTTTTTTTTTTTTAAGATTTCAAAGATTTTCAGCCATGTTATTTCAAGTCACTTGAAAAATAATAGGTACCTAAAAGGTTATTTTATCTCATTCTTGATAATGTTAATTGTAATAGCTGTTTGGTAATGGTAACTAACAGTAATTAGAATGGTCAATAAATGATTCCAAATTAGATTTTAAAGTGATTTCTAATGTAGTAGGTGATTCATGTCAGGAAATACTAGATGTCTTTATGAATTAATCTCCATTAAGAACTTTGATCTAAGAAGAGTTGATATGTGGTGGCCCCAATAAGTATTGAGTTCATTCTAATAGATATCAAACTGTAGTTTTGTACTTTGTGCCACCTCAGAATGTCAAACGATTCAGATGCCTCAATCATCAACCTAAAACATGCACTCAAAGCCACAGAGTACAAAATTGGATCTCAAAGAATGACATAAACAAGGAAGTGAACCCAGCTGAACTTAGGATATGCACATACCAGACAACTAGGTAAGAGGAAGTTATATATAAATGCCTGATCTATGATTGGAGAAAAATCCCTTGCGCACAACCTAGTACATATTGGGATCTCCACAGATCAATTCTTCTTAGATAAAAGGTTCCTGATGGACATTAAAACTGTTTTATACCTCTGGTATTTCTTGATATGAATCCAATGCGACATTACAAAAAACTTCAAAATCTAATTTTTAATCATTTATTGACTATTCTAATTACTGTTAATGTCATTAATAGACAAAAAGGGAAATTAATTTTAATAAAACTTAAAAAATAAAGGGACACCTTTTTGACTATACTTTTTGCTATAACATGTATTTAAATTGTACAGCATTATAAATTAAATTTATTTCTTTTCTTTAATCTCTTAAACAGAAATGCCAAAATATTAATAGAAATAACTGTAAACTGGATGGTTTTTGAGCCTTCCCCATGTGTAGAAATGAATTCAGCAAGATAGTGCAACATAATAGGTAACAAGGTAACTGTATATGGACATGATTTAATAAACTTTAACTGTAGAATAATTGTTGGGTCCTGAAATATGGGGTATTCTAATTCTAAAGTGACAACTACTCTAGCATTTTCATCTGACAACAGTAATAAGAGTATCCCAGGAATATGTAAATTCCAGACAAATGTCAGTACAATAGGGAAAAATGTTGGTCCCTACAAGAAATGCAAGAATATGACTGCCAGCAACTGACAAGGATACTAATCACTCAAGAGGGGGAACGTTGCATCAGGTCATATCCAAATTCAACACTGTGCTATTCAACCCACCAATTAATGCAGTGGACACTACATTCCATGAGGTTTTATAAATAAGCAACAAGAGTACCATTATTGACATCAAGGAATCTGTTACTAAATAACATTGCAGTTAGACTAAGAAAGACTGGTACCATATCATGATTAACCCATTAAAACTCTAAATATCCAATATTAATCATAAAAATCAAAATTTAATATTAATTTTAATTTAATTCTTATTAATTTAAGAAAAATAAAAATAAAACTAGGTATTTATTATAGGTTTTCTAAAAGGAAATCTGGTATTTATTATAGGTTTTCTAAAAGGAAATCTGGTATTTATTATAGGTTTTCTAAAAGGAAATCTGCTATTTATTATAGGTTTCTAAAAAGATCTGGTATTAATCATAGACTTCTAAAAAGATCTGGTATTAATCATAGGTTTCTAAAAAGATCTATTATTAATCATAGGCTTCTAAAAAGATCTATTATTAATCATAGGCTTCTAAAAAGATCTATTATTAATCATAGGCTTCTAAAAAGATCTATTATTAATCATAGGCTTCTAAAAAGATCTATTATTAATCATAGGTTTAAAAAAGATCTATTATTAATCATAGGCTTCTAAAAAGATCTATTATTAATCATAGGCTTCTAAAAAGATCTATTATTAATCATAGGCTTCTAAAAAGATATATTATTAATCATAGGTTTCTAAAAAAATCTGATACTAATCATAGGTTTCTAAAAAAAAATCTGGTATTAATCATAAGCCCCAGAAAAAAAAAAAACTGAATAAATAAATTACCAAACAACAAATAACAAAAGTAAATGTAATAATATTTATCAGCAACAAATAAGTAATCAATAATAAATGAGTAAAACATTAAAAAACAACATAAAGTATATACAAATAATTACATTTGGATCAATAATTATTTCTAATGAACAGCCTCTAGAACAATATGAAACATCACCATTACCATCTGTCCAATAATCTTCAAGATAATACGCTTTACTAGCCATAATGTACCACTGACCACCATATATAGTCAAACCAAAATACATTATGGCTGGAAGATTGAGTTAAAGCATGAATACACTCTGTCTGATATTGAGCAAGTTTACTCATAAATATAGCATATCTTAAAACTATAATTTTTACTATATATATATATATATATATATATATATATATGAGGGCGAGTGAAAGAAAAAGTAATAGAGAAATTCAATATAGAAATCAACATCAGTCATCATGAAAAACAGAACAAAATGGCGTATAACAATCTAATTAATAAATCAATTTATTTGCATGAAGACTGGCTGCCGTTCTCAGTATTTTTATTGAATATTGTTTTTTCTTTAACTGTCTTAATTAAAACAACTTCAAAAAAATTAATTATAATTTTGACCTTACATTCACCAAGCATTATTCAGTTATTGACAGTTTAAAATGATTTAGTAAGATTTTTTTTTTTTCATAAAATTAAATCTTTACTGTCTTTACTACTGAAATTTCCACAAATTTAAAATCTTATTAAAACTAGTATAGTTTTGCTTTCAGTAAAGTGATCTGTCATCAGTTGATGGTTGTCATACAGACTTTCTGCTGTGTATATTTTCCCTTGAGTGCTCCACGACTGTGGCCTTGAGCCAAGCATAGTTAAGCTTATTAAATGTACAATTTATCCATATACTGTAAAAACCATTTGCTCTTCCAAACCAATGTAAGTGAAATTGATCCTTCTTGGGAGATCTGATATTGTAGAATTGGGATTCTTCTTCTGCTATATACCACATACTGTCAGGGCGTAAGGGATCATGGCTCTCCACAGCTTCTTGTGTGGCTATTAGCAGTTTATCATTTGCTAAGCCTGCCCACAACCATTCCGTAATCCATTCACACAAGCACTTTGGGTTGGTGGCTCACTGATTTTCCCAATCTCTATTTTCTTTAATACGCCCTGTGAGGATTAAGTTTTCCAAGCCCAAATTCCTCATTATGTGTCCAAGGAATTTTAGCTGTCTTTTCCTGATTCTGAGTATAAGTGTTCTTTCTGTTGCCATTTTCTTTAAGGCTTAGTTGTTTCTCTATCAACAGAATTTTCAGTTTCCGTATGATCACCAAAGTTAAGCAACATTGAGCCTTGTGAGTACCTATATGGGTGACCACTTGGAAATACCATGTGCTGTAAGCTTGAATGTATAGGTGGTGTAATGGATAACAGCTTGGAATTGTTAATCAGAGAGACAAATTTCAATTCCTGTATATTCACTTAAGTGCAAATACCCTTGGGAAAGGTATGAATCCACCTCTTCTCCCCCCCCTCCAGCTATAGGTTAATTAGTAACACTTTTATCATTATCATTTTGTTATCTCAAAAAAAAAATTCTTACAATCCAAAAATATTTTCTGGCTTTAAATAACCTGCAATGGGTTGATAAGCCATAAAAAAAAATCAATTTTCATGAAATGAACACTGGTATCATGTTAGCGAGAGCAATATAGTTTATTTTGTAGATCTAATTAATTTTTTTGGGGGGGGGATTAAATTATCATACAATTCTGTTTGCTTCTCCATTAGTTAGCATGTGCGTTACACTGTGACATTACCTCAGATAATTGGCCATTTTGTTTTGATTACAAGGAAAGATGGAAGAAAAAATATACCCAAAATACTGTTTATTTTTAGTGGGAAAAAGAAAGCACATGCAATAAGAAAGAAAGAAGGGGAAGAGATGATAACACTTTCATGTATTTAATGTCTGCTTAAGTGAAAAGAAAAATTATGGCAATTTTGAATCTTTTCATTTGTACCCTCTTACTTCTTTTAATAATGACCTGCATTCATAATTATGATTGTTAATTTAATATGTTAAAGTTGTTACACTCAAATAGTTAATGATAAAACGGGGGGGGATCTCCATGGGTATTTTATAGTTGCGGAACTTGCAAGGAGGTTATTCAATCATTAAATTAAGAATTAAACCTATAGAATATAGGGTATTTTCTTTTGTCTGTATTAAATTTGTTTTATATCTTATATTCTTTCAAATGCAGTAATTCCTTTACTATTGTACTAACAAGATCCTGTATCCCATTGCCGCCATATTGTCTATCTAGAATAAAAATATTTTTTACAAAATATTGCTTAAATTTGAAAAATCTAAACATGGTAAAAGAAAAAAATTATCTACCATAACATTTACTTTCCACTTGCTCTTTCTTTAATCAGAACTGTGCAGTAATTTCCAGTGGGGTCTCTTGATGCCATGATGAAGTACAGAGTTACGGCTTTGTGTGTTTTTTTTTTTTTTTTTTTTTTTTTTTTTTTTGGCAATTAATCAAGTGAGGTTTTTTACATGTACTAGATTAGGTGTTGCTATTATACAATTTAGGTTCCTCACCTCTCATACCAAAATATAATCAAAACTAGAACTATTGTATAGTGGAAGAGTGCCAAGAGGATGCTTTCTTAATAACTACAATCTTACTTACTTCAAGCCTAGAGTCAGTTGCTATATATCCTATATATCCTTATTATACACATCTCTTCCTCCCGACTTGCACCTTCTTACAGCACACTCATTTAGTAACACTCTACCTTGAGTAGCTCTTAGGCCTTGTATTAGGTGAACAGTATTAAAAAAAATGTCTACTTGTGTATTTTGAATATGCCTTTTGTGATCAACTGGCTGATAATACAATTTTCTTTTTCTTTATTAATCATCTCACTCCAAGGACATTGAGATTATATATATATATATATATATATATATATATATATATATATATATATATATATATATATATAATAAGTGTGAGAGATTATGAGAAAAGAAAACATTATGAAGGAGAGAGAACAATAAAAGAACAGCAATTAGGAAGACAAGATAACGATTGACATTGCATTTAAATCTTTGAAGATCAAAATTGAATGGAAAGCAAAAAGCTGAAAGAGTTCCACAAGTGAAAAGTGCTAGAGAAGAAACTGTTAATAAAATCACTATTAGTTTCAACCACGGCCGCCAGACTCCAGAATCTCCTGCATCTACTCTGGACATTCTCCTTGTTTAAGTTGGTGAATGCTGCAGTAATATTTGCCTTCATCTTTGATATTACAAAGAGTTTCGTTGGTCTCTTACTTAACTGTGACCCAACACATAATAATCAAGGGGGTTACAGTCTGGGGAATTAGTATGTAAGGGGTATTGTGGTCATAGAAATTGCCTGAAAGCCATAACTAGCTTCTTCTGCTTGTGTGTCAGGGTACAGAGTCCTGTTGCCAGACACAGTCTTCCAGCAGCCACCCTCTTGACCCAGGACAGCACTATCTCTGCAAGGCACTTGGTGTAGGCTGCCATGTTGAATCTGAGGCCCTCACCAACAAATTCAAAAGTTCTTTTCTTATCAGAACAATCAGAGTGTGTTTTCCAAGCTGCTAAACATTTGTAATCACCATTAGATTCATCCAACTCTTTTTGAATCCTCTTCACTATCCTCAGATTGATACTCATACACTCTGAAATGTTTGTATTGGTGCTTCTGACACAAATACCAAGCAGTACAGCATGCTCTTTCCAAATTTCTGGCAGAGTGAATTGAATTGTGCCATGGTGCTCTTTTTCTCACAGATGGTGCCCAACTGACCCTACTATACTATGCAGTCAAGAAAATCAAGAATAAACATGCTAAACATGCATGTACGAAATTGCAAATATAAAGTGGTGACAATTTATCCATCACGCCTATATATATATATATATATATATATATATATATATATATATATATATATAAATTAAATAAGAGTGAGAGAAAATGAAATAAAGAATTGCAACACAAAAATCAACATCAATCAATATGAAAAATCACAAAATTGTGCATAACAATCTAATTAATAAATCAGATTTTGCATGAAGAAAGGTACTCCACTCCAAAAGCTCCTTTGTAAACAAAATCACACAATGATACTTCCCCAGACAATACAATGTTAACCTCAAGTCTAGGGTCAGTTGTTACCATATCATCGCAATATCCTTTTAATCTTCATTACTTACTTCCTTCTCTTACATTCATATTGCACACCTCATTCAGTAACCCTCTACCTTGATTAGCTCTTAAGCCTTGTATTGAGTGGACTTTAGAAAAAAGATAAATATCAAAGACTAGTTTCCATTCTTATTTGGCAATCTTTGAAAAGTGTAACAGCAAAAGTTCTTATTATGCTCAGTTTGTGCCCACTGTGCAAATTTCCCAACAAAAACCTTCCAGCTGTTGTGATTCCAAAAAATACCATATAGTGATAATACTTATTTTTCTCCAGTTGGTACTGTATTGTCATTTTTATTTCTGATCTACACTGCTTATCTTTGAGTTTCAAACAGAGAAGCCAGGGTTATTATTTCAATCACCCCTTCAATTAAATATTCAAATGAAACACTTTGTCCCAGATTGCTTGCTGCTTAAATTAAGGGATGGGATCAAATGTCCTGAATCTATATTATAAAAGAATTGATTCTCTGTCCATCACAAACTGTTTGCATCTGATTTTTACATTTCAAAAGTTTGAAGTCACCCCCAAAATTAGCATGAAATGAGCTTGACAGAAGAGTAAAAAAAAAAAATGAAAAAGACCTCTTAGGGTCATTGAAAAAGGAATGAAATCAATTATCAAATTTGTGCAGCAGTAATAATGCCAAAGGAGGATATTGTGATGAGAACAAAATGTAATCATAAAATGATTTTTTCTTTTTGTCATAATAAAATTTTTAATAAAAATTCATGTTTCACTTTTTTTAACAACATATAATAATTTTCTCTTATCTAAAGTACAAAACAACTACTTTTTGGGCCTATTTAAAAAATTACCAGGTGTCGCCTCAACATTTTGAACTGTAGTGTATGTAATGCATATGTAAATATCTATGTTGTGCCATTGCAATTTATTATAAGAGAAATGAAAAGTTTCTGATGATTAGCTTTTTTGGCTCTGATCAAAAACTGAATGGTAAAGATATTCCTGTCTCACTATTAACTCAAGAAAGTCAGGGTAAGAAGTTACTTTGAATTTAAAAATATAATAATAATAATTGTACTAATAAATCATCATTTACTCCCTCCCCCTTTAAGATCTAGGAGGTATAAAAAGCACCCTGTAATATCTGTCCGTAGACAAGTGCAATAAAGCTTTGGTATAAGTTTATTCACTGGTTCTGTTTTTACTACAATAATGTTGTTTAGAATTGTATTTTGCTTGAAAGTGACTTGTCACCAATATGTTTTGTTAAAAAAATAATTTACATTTATTGATAGCCACCCACCCCACCCCCGCCAACACTGGTAAGCACAGGGAGTTAGGAAAAAACTTCTGATTATCATCTATGAAACTTTGGCCCTGATTGAAATTGAATGAACAGAGATATTCCTCTCTTGCTATTAACACAAGAAAATCAAGACATGAAGTTTGAATTTGAATTTTTAAAAAATAATAATAATAATGTTGAGAAGTTAAAATTTGCTTGTATTATATGAAATCTGTTGTTGGATAGTTGGCAACTAAACCGAGACCCTGATTCCAATTTCTAGCAAGTGAGATTAGTTGTTAGCACCCTTGTAAAAAGTAGAACACTTGACAAGTCAACAGCCAGCTAACTAGAGGTGGTGTTTCAATAAAATCATCATAGAGTAGACAATCTCAATCCCAAGAAAACTCATAGCTTTTAACAATTATGTAAGATAACAGCATGAAAGGATCTGGAATATCAGAACGATAAATCAAGTGGTCAGTTAGACATATGTGAAATTTGGTGGACAAACAATAGAGATTTCTTCAATGACAAATGCAGATTTATATATGCATGTGGAAAGAAAAAGAAGAAGGATTAAACCAAGACATGAAGAAATGTGTTCTGGGATACTATCAACTATCTGAAAGAATTCTTGTCATTAAAAATTGAAAGGAAATACTTTTAGCATATCTATCATAGTTGTATATGCACCAACATCACAAAATATGGAAGGAGAAATTGAAAAGAGACTTGAAGCAACAGAAATCTTGTTCTTGTTCTACAGAAGGCTGCTGAGGACAATGCCATGGATTGAACATGTGAGCAATGACAAATGGCTTGTTTGTGTGATATTGAGTGCAAATTTTATGCTAGCATGATCTGATCATTACTATTATGTAATATCAGTCTTCCTATATGGCAGTGAATGCTGAACAATCTCCTCATATATGGACTTGAAGTAACAGAAATCTGGTTCTGCAGAAGGATGCTGAGAATATCACCAACCAATCATTCCAGCAACAATGTGGAAACAAAAAGGACACTTAAACTTAACATCAGTAAGATATTGTTGAAATTTCTAGAGCACATAATGAAGAAAGAAGGCTTGGAAAATTTGATACTTACAGGACATACTGAATGTAAGAGGGACAGCAGAAAACAACATATTAGATAGAGTTTCTGATATCAGAAGAGAGTTTAGGAAAGATAACTGAAATAAAAAATTTATTAAAAACTACAAAGGATAGGAAATTGTGGAGAGTCATGATCTCCAATATTCTGAAGGGATTTGGTATATAGAAGATGAATAGAAAAAAAGTGGAAATAGGAGGCTGAATAATATTTTGTAATGAAATTAAGGTAAAGTTGGGAAATTTATGAAATTAACTCTGAATTTCCTTCATTGCATAATACCACATTTTGTTCTCAATATCTTGCCATATATTCAGTAGGTTTGTATGATCAAAGAAGGTCATGGTTGGCATGATCAAAGTAAATTCTTCTTATATTTGTTAGGATAACAGATTATCAGCACGGTAAATGGATTTACAAGCTGATTTACAAGCCGATTTAAAATTCCAGCCTATTGTTAAGATAATGAAGTGATAAATGAGGTGGGGATTTTTTTTAAATCTAAATAAAGAGTGAGGAGATGGAATAAGCAGGTGAATGAAAAATACCTAGTGAAGGTGGTAGTATTCATTTTAAATTTAGTGAAAGGTTTAGTATATGAACATACAGAATAATTATTTAATGAATATGAACATACAGAATAATTATTTAATGAACATTATAACAATTTTCTTCTGTATCAAAACTTCAAATAACTAAACCTTACAAATAAATAGATACAAAATATATTTTTAATGTTCCTCATTTGTTTTTTGCTTTTTTTTTCCTCATTGTTTTTAGCTGTACTTGAGTTGGCATTCGAAGTGCTTTTGAAGGATATCCTTCTTCTGGTTTGTCAGGAATGTCTTTTATTTTCCACTTGGCATCCCAATGTGTTTTATCTATTAATTACTCTAATTCTTATTCATGTTCAAGGTTTATGGCCACATTACACTGAAACACTGGTTTCTGCCTAGTCACTAAAGTTAAGCAACATTGAGCCTGGCCATTACCTAGATGGGTGACCTCTTGTGAATACCAGGTGCTGTAAGTTTGGATGTGCAGGTGGTGTAATGGATTACAGCTTGGAATTGTTAATCAGTTGGGTTTGTCATATTCACTTACACACAAATACCCTTGGGAAAAGTATGAATCCACCTCTTCTCCCCCCATCTATGGGTTAATTAGCAAGACTTGTATCACTAAATCATTATTATTTCAAAAAAACAATTCTTACAATCTAAAAATATTTTCTGGCTTTGAATAACCTGCAAAGGGTTAAGCTGTAAAAACAAATGAATCAATCTATTACTCAATTTTATATTTCTAGCATGATTCCAGCAATGGCTTGCTTTTCTTTGATAGACTGATGCTTATAAGAGCCACATCCAAATGTGATTTTCTCAGCCATAAATTTTAGATTATATTTAAAATAACAATAGAAAGACAGTATATTACACACAACAAAAATATTATTTTGGATTTATTATAATTCAAATTAATTTTTAGAACTTAAGTGAGAAAACAATGTATGGTTGTCAGCAAATGAAAAAGCCCAAAATGCAAACTTTAAATTCAAGATGCTAAAATCAAGCAAGTATGAAAATTTAAATCTTTAGAAGTATTTTAAGTAAGAAAATGTGAGACTGAAATCTGAAGATGCATTGGAATAGCAAAAGATGCCTTCCAAAAGCTTAGCAAAATATTAAGAAACAGGAAAATCTCATAAGAAAGAAAAGTGTAATATCAGTCTTCCTATATGGTAGGGCTTATGACCGCATGACACTGAAACACCAGTTCTTATACAATCAACAAAGTTAAGCAACATCAAGCCTGACAACTTGGAAATACCAGGTTCTGTAAGCTTTGGTTAATGGGTTGGAATTTTTAATCGGAGAATCAAGTTCCAATTCCAGTTGGTTACATTATGCTCACTTAACACAAATTCCCTTAGGAAAGGTATGAAGTCACCTCTTCTCCCTCTCCCCAACCATGGGTTAATTAGTAAGACCTGTATCACTAAAACATTAGTATCTCCATACAAAAATAAAGAAAAATTCTTACACTCTAAAAACATTTTCTGGCTTTAAATAACTTGTAAAGGGTTGATAAGCTGAAGAAAACAAATCAATCATACTATATGGTAGCAAATGCTAGACAATTTCCTCACAGATGAAGAAACTTGAGGCAACAGAAATGTGGTTCTCCAGAAGGAGTGGATGTGCACGTAGTGTAATGGATAGCCTTTAGGACACATAATGAATAAAAAAAAGAGTAGAAAATTTGACACTCACAGGACTGAGTAAAACTTCCTCCTTACAAATGGAATATGGGAGAAAATGTGGGTGATTTGAGTCTGTCGACATAGCATGGCGATTCCTAGCTGTAAATGTATGAACTGGTGAAATTGAAAACTTTAAAGCATCAGTAAAATAAAGCTTTTAGACAAATTGCTTAATTTATTAATTCATGACAAAACTTTCTTTTTTTTTTCTTATTTCAGTTGCACTTTATTAGCACTCTCATTTTGTATAAGGCACCTAGTGAGGATCAAACTCACTACTCATTAGTAATGACCAACAAGACTAACCAGACTCTAAGCATTACTCTATGCTAGAGCTGCCCAACCCTTCCTTTCCAGCCTCACCCGAGTTAAAGGGCATTTACACAGCCTTGTGGGTGATGAATTGTTCTCCATTCTTCAATCCCTTTCTCACAGATGAAATGTTACTAACCTCTTTCAGCCCAATAGTTATTTTCATGGCAGATGTTCAGGCGAACTACCTTCCTTCTCTCTACTGGACTGGACCTTGACAGCTAGGACTCAACATGCTGCATCCACAGAGTTGATACATCCTCATTCCCTTCATATTCAATTGATAAGGAACATGTTCCACTCTGACAGCTTCTTCTCCAGAACTGTTGCAATGTGAAATGATCTTCCTTGTGGATGCTTCCCTGATCCTTACACTCTTAAGTTCAAGTATCAACCATTATCTATCCTACATATCCTCAAATGCAATCCTTACTCCCTCTTTATACACTCTTACAACATCCCCTTTCAGTAATTCTCTGCCTTGAGTGGCACTTAGGCCTTGTATTGAGTGAATAGTAAACAAAAACAGAGTTGTATCCATAATGAGGTTACAAACAGACAAAAGTGGTACTCAAGTAAAGGAACAGTAACATACGTGTAGATGAAAGAAAGAGAGGTTTATTGTAAAAGAGAATACACTACTGAAAGACAGGAAATCGGGTGGCAGGCTAGTAATTCCTGAAGCAAGGTTATTTATCTTACCTCCCCATGAGGCAGGATGTGGCACAAGGATTAATGCAGAGCAAAAGCAAGCACATAGGGTCTGGCAAAAATTCCCTGTAGACACCGTAAAAAATGGGGTCGAGTAGCTGTCTACCACCCCAGATGAAATTCTGCCCTTCACTATAGCCTTGTCTGGGTTCCTCCCTGCCTGAAGACAGAGTTCGACCAGCACAGTTGGAGATGAATCTTCAACTAATTCCCGAAGCAAGGTTATTTACCTTACCTCCCCGCGAGGCAGGATATGTCACAAGGCCGATTTTAATGTGAGGCAAAAACCAAGCCCATATGCTTAGACAAAAATTACCTGTAGACCCCATAAAAACGGGATCGGGTAGCTCTCTGCCAAAGGGCAGTGCCTCGTCTGGGTTCCTCTCCGCCTGAAAGTAGAAAGTTCAACCAGCTCAGCTAGAGACAAATCTCCAATTAATTCCTGAAGCAAGCCCCCAGGTATATCCTGTGCTCTCTATATATAACTTCTGGTTTAGTCGGTCCACATAGGCAATAGGGAGTGTGGTACATTTCATTATAGCAAACAGGATCATAGCACAATATGAAATTATTATTATATAGTCATTAAGTTAGCGGAATGGATCAATAATAAAATAAATAAAAACCCAAGCCATTATCAATATTAGAACCTTGGAACTCTGTCTTTCTGCAATGGATTATTATAGATTTTACTAATGGGCACCATTAGCTCCTTAACCTGCAAAAAAAAGTTTATACATTTATATATGGTAATTCTCCAACTGTTATTCCATTTTTATTTCTGTTCCATGTTGCTTGTTTGCAAGTACCATCTGAAATAATTCTACGAGAGGGAATTTTGCAACATATGAAATCAGCATGCAACTTCAAATAAACATTTCACCAAGAATTTTTATATAATTTTTTAATCGGTATTTAATTTTATTTTTTTTACCATGACATATGGATCAGTTGTGACAAAATTAGTATAGGAGATAAAGAAATTGAACATAGAATGACCTGTACCAGAGGTAATTTCACCCGACACCACAAATTGCTACAAAACCAAAACATCAACCTGAAATCTCGAGTCATGTTCTTAAATATCCTTGTCAGATCGAGGCACTTGTATAGATGTCGTGCATGGCACCAAACCCATTCAGAAATATGTAAACACTGAGTCATATACAACTACTTTCTATGGTCAATAGTTAAAAAAGCTTTGAGTGAGTGATGTCTGAGAGTCTTGGCAAAGACCATCCTTCTTTGAACCTTGGGAACTCGCACTAAAAAAAGCATAAAGAACTGTACCAAATAACAGAAGAGTACCAACAGCAGCAACAACTAAAATGGCTATCACATGTAACTCAAAAAGAAAATAATGATATAATCAAGATGTTGACATTTCACACTACTTCAAAGAAAAGGTTAGGAAGGAAACCTCCATCAATACTGGAAAGAGCTATAACAACTACTGTTCTTCAGAAACCTATTATCCTGAAAAATTGTTTTAAAAGAATTATTTTTATAAATTTCAACGAGAAGCAGTACTGGCTGCTTGCTTAATAAATGCCAGATGTTTCCTTATAAGGAAACAGTTAATATTACTATTACCATTTAGAAAGAAATACACTTTTTTACAAAATACTGATGTCTGCAATTTTTCAACTTTTAAAATCGGCATGTTGGTTAAAATAAACTTTCCATTGGGAAATTTTATATAAGTTTAATAAATACTGAATAAAGTAATATTTGCGTGGAGAAAATTATTTAAAAAAATAAGTGTGCCATAACATATAATCACTGTACTGGAGTTGGGGTTAAAAAAAATAATTTAATCATACTACGTAAAAATTGATACAAATAATTAATCATACTACGTAAAAATTGATAAAAATAATTTAATTTTGTCAGTATATACTTGTATTTGATGCATGAGTACTTAACAGTTGTAAAATATCAATTTTAGAGGATAACCAGACCCCAGGGTACTTATGGTACGCTAGTAAAATTCAAATTACTAGTTTGGTTATCTAGGTTTTTCACATCAATTTACTATATTAATTCCCATTCCAACCAGCAACATTCATACATTAACTCACTTTCAAAATCCACACTCTGTTACATTCTTCACTCAACTACTTTTAATTTACTTGTAAAATACACACCAGTTACTTGGTAAATTAAACTAAGTGACTACCAAGTATAAATTTACTTCCTTGTAAAATCAACACTTTGTCAAATTCTTCATTCAACCACTTTTAATTTACTTGATAAATTGTGACTACAGCAATTTCATTCTCTGTCACCACCACGTATAAATTTGCTTACTTGTAAAATCCACATTAGTGGTGTTGTCACACAAATAACAAGCTTCCTTTACTCCAAATGGTTTAACCATGTTTGACTGCATAAAAAGATAAAAAAGTTGGCTACAAAAGTAAAGGTTGGCAAATCATTACCGATTAATTTATATACATTTCTTGGTCAAATACAAATAAACTCATTTCATGTTATCTTAACAAAAAGGCATTTCCTTTGATCATGCTAACCATGGCCCACTTGGATTACACAAAACTGATGAATATATGGCAGGATATTGAGAACAAAGTATTGTATTATACAATGCAGGAAATTCAGGGTTAATGTCATAAATTTCCCAAATTTACCTTAACTTTATTACAGATATTCTTCAGTCTCATCTTCATTTTTTTTTTACTATTAATCTTCTTCTATGTGCCAAGGACATTGGTGATAATGACTCTCCCCAATTCCCTGCCCTTTGTAGCTCTTAATAAATTTTGTATTTCAGTTATCAATCCTAAACCCTCTTCTGACATCCCAAACTCACTAGATAGGTAATGTGTAGTTTTCCTTTGTCCCTCTTGCCTTCAATATATCCTGTAAGTATCAAATTTTCCAAGCCTTCTTTCTTCATTAAGTACCCTAGAAATTTCAAGTCTCTGAGGTTAAGTGTCCTCTTTGTTTCTATTTTCACTAAAACTTTGTCATTGCTCAAATGTTTGATCCATACTATTCTCAGTATCCTTCTGTAGAACCAGATTTCTGTTGCTTCAAGTGAAGAGATTGTCCAGCATTCACTGCCATATAGAAGGATAGACATTACACAACAGTTCAGTACTCTCTGTTTCTTGCAAACCTTCCTATTTCTTTGCTTACATTTTTGAAGGCATCTTTTGCTATGCCAATGTGTCTTTTGATTTTTATACAGTAAATTTGCTTTTATTTTATTCATGAAATCCATACCAAGATTTGCTTTCAACTTGTGGCCAAGCTTTTGTCAATTTTAACGATTTAATCCGGTTTTATTTTTTCTAACACTTCAAAATAGATACTCAAATTTCCACAGATAGCTGATGAGAAAAACAAACTGCTCTCTTTACAGAATCTCACATCCACGGAAACAGCTGTCAGTGACAATAGACTAGACTAATATTACTCACCCAAAATTACTCGGCCAATCCCATTGTACTTACAAATGTGTCAACTTACTAGCTTAATTCTGGGTGAGGTAATTTTTAGCATGGTAGTATGATTGACCATTAATGCTGATTAGTGTGTACAATTACCACTGAGTACTCCGTTATTTTGTCCTTGTGCCAAACTAGACTAATCTTAATAAATTAGAACCCACTTACAAGGTGAAAGCCACTCAGACCTATCACCATAAAGTATCACAATCTAAAATTATTATTTTGCCACAAGGAGGACTAGTTTGTATGTGCCAACCTTGTTTATATCCTTTCAGAGTTTCAGGAAATTTCTCTTTAGAACGCACTGTGTTTGTCCAAGTATAATTACTGATTGTATATGGGAAACAACACGGATGCATAAGAAGGGAGAGAACATAAGGTTTATATTTATTTGGAGATCCATTTAAATTAACTGACAAAATTTTGACCTTTTTGACCAAATTAAATTATTTCAATGTATACAGTGATTAACAGTATAATAATTACAATAATTTTATATAGGGATTTACTAAGCATAGCTTAGTTCTGGCACAAGGCCAAGATTAAGGAACCCACTGAGGATCAGACTCATTACTCAATCACAATCTAGTGAGACAAGCTTGCTAACCATTATACCATTTCAAAGTGTTAAATGATTTCCTAAGCATAACTTAGATGTGGCACAAGGCTGAAAGTGTTGAGTACCCAGTGTGGCTCGATTTCCTTTGACTGTAGTTGGGATCATTGAGTCGATCTGAATGATCCTTTCCTTTAACTGCAGAGCATGTGCTTTGACAGGACTACATACAATTTTGAATTCAGAGTTTTTTCTTCTAGACTAGTTGCCACCCAAGGCTATAGAACTCAACTGTCCAATTTCTCAATCCAAGCCGCAATCCATTACTCTACTGTACCTCACCACTCAATTGTAAATGATCTAGTGAGACAAGCTTGTTAACCATTACACCATATCAAAGTGCCCAGACAATAATTTTATATAATTGATTCAAAAAAGATAATCATGATAAATAGCAGTTAAGTAAATTGGTGTAAATTTGATTGATAAAGAAAATGCTTTGTGTGAAATGAATAATCTTTTTAGATGTTTCAGTTTAATAGGTCTGTATTCATGTGAGTGAAAAAGAAAGATTTAAATTAACAGGAGAAAAGGGAAATTTTTAGCTATGTCCTTGGGTATAAGCATGTCAGTAAAAGTGGATAGATGATAGAAGACATTTCTTTTGAAGTTGCCAGTAGCCAAAGTGATGAAGCGTTATTGAAATTTGGAAAATTAATTGATAAACTTCCACACATGAATATCACTGCTGCTAAATCTTGTGTCATGAAGGTGTTGGGCCCACAAAAGCCACCTTTTCCTTCCAGCTCTCATGGTCTTGGCAGAATATTGGAAAATCCTACAGTGCCAGACTATTCTGCTGGCAGTCCTGGTGGATGACATCCATCCATTGGCTGCATGGTCTGCCAGAAGTTCATCTCCGGTATGCAGATGGTAGGTCAAACACTGGTAGGGTGGTCATCAGATTGTTGCAGAATGTAACTGAGCCAACAATCACAGCACTGAGTGATGGTGAAGTGGATGCTCGGATGGCAGAGCTCCTCATTGGATACAAGAATGGATCAGTGCACCCGCTTGATGGACTTGAGGGCATGAGACCCAAAGCCATAGATGTGGAAGGTGAGGGCCTTTGTGCTGTATAGCAGCATAGATAGAACTGCACCATTGTAAACACATAACTTATATATAATAAACCTTGCAGTTTAGTAAAATCTTATAATGGAAAACAATATATGTCATGAAAAATGAATGTTTATTGATTTTGATTGTGTATTCTTTACTTCTTTTTTTTTTTAATCTAGTTCACTCCATGCAAGATATTAAAGCCACTAAGACACAAGAGGTTACAGGGTATGGAAGAATTAGAAACCAAAACATTACTAAAGAGTGAGAATAAGAGATGATTGATATGGCATCTAAATTTCTGAAGATTAAAGTTGGGTTGAAAACATGGAGCTGAAAGGTAGAAGTGTAAGAAAAGAAACTATTATCATAGAAATTAAAGTTACATCTAGCCAACTCAACTGTAAATTAATGAGATCTTGTCGCCAATCTATTACTGCGATTAAATTCAAAAAAGTCTAGACACTATAGTGCAGAGCTCATCTGAACAATTACCATCAAAGTATTTATAGAAAATGCACAGGAAGGTAACCTTATGGAAATAGGAAAGTGACTCAGATCAGGACCCAATAATATTGCTAATTCTTTGGATTTTATCAAGAAGCTCTAGATAAATAGCAGGAGCACTGGCCGATATGTGGCAGCAATATTCTAAGCATGGATAAATGGTAGACATAGATATGTAGGATAGATTCTGGAAAAGACTGTCTACCATGACACAGCAAGCAAACTTTCTTAGCAGCTGACCTAGTAATGGATCTAATATAGTTTTTGCACTTCATGTCAGCCGAGAACTTTAGCCTGAGAAGGTGCAACAAGTCACTCTCTTGGAGTTTAGCATCAGCCATACTGATAGAAGACAGAAAGAGGTCTCTCAGATGATTAATAGAGTTTAGTTTTGAAGGAATTAAAATTAACAAGACATTCCTTGCCTTGGTTAACAACAGACTGAAGGTCACTTTAAATATCCGCTGCCAATTTGACTATATTAGACTGATCAAACGTACTGTTAAGACAGGAATGAATAGTTGTGTTATCAGTATAGATACCAAGTTGAGAGCTGAGGTCATCAGGAAGGTCATTAATGAAAGCTAAAAACAGAGTAGGACCAAAGATGGGAGCTCTGGAGGACATCAACATTAGTACGAAAGAATCTAGAAGAGTAGCTGTTCAGGATAACTTTCATTTCATGATTTGAGAGGAAAGAATGAATCAGTTCTTGAATTTGTTAGGAGACTCCATAACTTTTCAACTTAGGGAGAAGAACTGTATGGCAAACCCTGTTGAAAGCTTTTGAAATGTCCAAAGCTACAGCCAGGGCTTCATCATTCTTATCTAGAGCTTGGTAGACTCTTTTGTCAACTATTGTCAGTACATCAGTACTTGACCTGGAGAAATGAAAGCCATATTGCTTTTCTGAAAAAAAAAAAGGTACTGTGATGTGAGATGCTTAACCAAAAACTTCAATATATCTTACTTTCTCTAGACATACTTAAGGCTATATATGAATTACTTCTTAGTGGCTAGCTGTCTCTCTAAAAAGAAAAAATGTACCCACTTTTACTTGAAACCCCAACCACATTTATTAATATTTGTAAAGTGAAAGAGCCACCCACCAACCTCTTATTTGATACCTACCCTGTTTATTCAAGAGTTAAAAGCCAGACAATTTTTCTCACCAGAATCTTACACATTTATAAGTCTACCACTCATACACACATTGAATATTGTTTCCATATCTGATTTGGTGCTTTTGCTATGCATTTAGATGTTCTTGATAAAATACAAAAGAATCTGCAATATTATTGGTCCTGACCTGGCATCTCAGCTTCAGACACTTTCCCATCTCTGTAACATAGCTTCCTAGTGCCTTTTCTAGAAATATTTTAATGATAATTTATCTGATGCGCTTTCTGTGGTAACTAGATTTTATGAATGTAAATGTATTACTAGATCTGTGACAAGGTCTCTTCATTTTACAGCTGAAATGGCTAGATACAACTGTAAGTTCTATGCTAACAGTTTCTTCTCTTGCACTTCTCACTTGTGGAACACTCTTCTGGTTTCTTGCTTTTCTGGTCAAATTTGAACTTTAAAAATTTAAATGCAATATCAGTCATTGACTTTTGCTTTTATTCTTTTTCTTTTACTGTTGTCTCTCTCTTTAATAATGTTTTCTTTTTCTCATGTTCTCTCACACTCGGTGATTTCTTGCATTTAGTGGCTTTATTGCCTTGCTTGCTGTGAAATTATTAGTAAAACAAAATATGATTCAGTAAAATAAGGACAAGCTGCCACTCACAACCCAACTCACCATTAGAAAATCGACAACTGGGATAAACCTTCTAGTACATATTTGGTCAGTTCTTGTCCAAAATTCAGCTATGGAATTTTCTTAATCTTTTATTACTACCCTCCTTCCTGCCTTGGGGTCAACAATTTAGCTAACACTGCTGATATGTGACTGGATAATAAAGTCATCAGAATCCTTTTCCTGATCTTGTTCCTTTACACATACACAAATCAACTCATAACCGGACACCTGAAAGAAACTTGTTCCCCATAAATATAGGGACACATAATGTAAAGTGTGAGTCTTCCACAGATGTAGCAAAGAGAGAAAGCAGTTATACTACTACCTTATGACCCAACATTCACTCAGACTCTTTTACTTGTCATATCTAGGAAGAACTCCTGTCTTACCTCTGGCCAATTAATTCCCAACAATGTTGTTATAATAATCAGATGTTAGGCTCCACCCCATAAAAAAGCAAAGTAGTTGAAGGACAGAAATAAGCCAAGTGACTAGACCAGTTTATTAATACTGCATTAAATAAGCCTTTCCTTGGTCAGGATTGTAAAAAGGAAGGTAAGGACAGCCAGAATCTTAATAACATAAGATATGCAGATGACGCCATCTTCAGTGTCAGACTCATGTCTAAAAATATGGCTTGCTAGAAGAAAAAAATGTACATCCACAATTACAATGTTATCATTTAACTTTTGTAATGGATAAATAAAATTGTTTAAAAATACATATCGATAAAAGGGTACAGTTCAAATTTTTGTGTAAAAAATGTCTATATCTTATTAATTACAGTGTACATGTATTGTATACTTTACTGGAAGTAGATACCAAATGTAAATACAGAATGTTATAATTGAATTTTTTATTTACTTTTTAACTTTAGGTAATTGGTTGATATTTTTAAATTGTTTACTGCACAATTTACACATTAATAGTCCAAAAGCTCAATAGAGAATTGCATGCAATCTACTATATATTAAGACCCATCATTTATATTTACTCAATGGTTGTGCAAATCTGCCAACAATTGCTTCTGAATCCAATTCATCTACCAATTCCTTTTCGTTGGATAGCAACTTGTATGATTTCAAATTCTCCTCAGACAGCAAATTTCTTAACCATGTTTTTATGATCTTTAGCTTTGAAAATGTCCTCTCACATTGGACTTGAGTAACTGATAGTGTGCAGATTACTTTATAAAGTTTTTATTACCAAAACAGTTGTCTGTGTTGGTTTCATTATTATATTTATGTTTCATATAGGAGACCTACTCCATCAGGAGCCCACTTGCTATCCAGCAAGCTGACACTCTGTGCAGTCTGCCAATGAGAGTGTTGATAGCAGACACAAAAAGGAAATTACAAGAACTCTTACAGAAGGTAGTGAAAGAAAGTGAAAAGATAAGATCAACAGAAATCAGAGGATTTCATTAGAAACAAAGAAAAGAGTACTGAACTGTTATGTAACATCAGTCCTCCTACATGGTAGAGAATGCTGGACAATCTCCTTACAGATGAAGAAAAGACTTGAAGCAAAAGAAGCAGGATTCTACAGAAGATGCTTAAATACCATCAACCAAACATATGAGCCATGACAAATCTTTAGAGAAAATGGAAACAAAAAGACACTTATACTTAACATCAGAAAGAAAGAGTTGAAATTTCTAGGGCACATAATAAAGAAAGAGGGCTTGGAAAATATGATACTCATAGGACATATTGAAGGCAAGAGAAAGACAATGTGTAATCTACCTAGAACAGAACACGATTTAGGTGAGATAGCAAAAAAGACAAAATTTATTATGTACTACAAATACAGGAAATTGTGAAGCGTCATGATGGCCTCATCCTGAAGGGAAATGGTACATTGAAGATAGGGAAAAAGTTTTAGCCAATAAATTTAGAGTAGACATGAGCTTGCATGTCTTGGTTATTCATTGATAATTAGACAGTTTAGTCCAGGCAGTGTTGAATCAGCTTCAACCAAACCTGGCAAAGGAAAAGGATGGCAAATAAATTTCTGTAGCTTTTAGTACAGAGCAGATTGGGTGATAATTTGACAGCCACATCTCAAATCAACAATCATATCATATAATATTTATCAATGTGTACTTATATATTTCCTGTCCCAGCTTAGTGGAAAGGGAGGAAAATCAGCTCAAGTTAGTAAATTTAGGAGTGATTATTTCCATTAGTCATTTTAATAATCTATACAAATAAAATATATATATGCACCATTTAATTAATCAGTTCCTTTATTCTCATGTTTCTTAGATTGTAGTTTTATTTTGTTCAAGCCTTTAATATCAGGCACTCAAATATCTTTGTCTATTAAGTGATCATCTTGCTTCAATTTGGTGTTGAAATAGGCTTTGTTGTTGCCATCTTTGTCTTTCTGTTGCTAATCTTTTTCTTCCAAGAGATATTACACTGTTATAGTAAACACATAACAATTTTAACATGCAAAGATACTGAACATAAAAGCAATTTATATATTACCAGTAGTAATCAATGAATCATAGATACCATTGAATGACTACAAAATATAAAGGGAATGGATTAGTTAAATGGTTCATTGGCCGCAATTCTATTATTAATTCATTATCTCCACTTTATTGAATCTCAATATAGTGTTTCACAATTTTTGTGCAGAAACTTGATGTGGCATCAGAATATCTTTGGAGAGATATTGAACATTCCATTTCAACAGTTGTTGACAATTCCCTAGTATTTGTAGATGCGGGATCTTGCATTTGAATAGGTCTCTCCACTACATCTCATAAATGCTTAATTGGGCTCAAGTTTAGTGAATGTGGGTGGAAGTCTCTATAATGGTGTGGCCACCACATTTACATGACTTGAGACCAATCAAGTATTTATAAGATATAAAGAGGAATTTCCTCTGTGCTTATTTTTAGGTGGCATTAGGAGTGTTCAGTTTTAATCAGCTTCATTCAAAAAGATCACTTAATTGCAACAGCTGACATATTATTATTATGGCATATTTTTAATATATTTTTTTATTGGAGAAATTGGTGTAATTCTATTTATTGATTTTGAACATCAAAGGATGAAGAAAATAAACAATGTTTGACTTTGAGCAAAGTCTTCTCAATTCAGTAATCACAATGTAGAATGATTGATTGATTCATTTTTTATGGCTTACCAACCCTTTGCAGGTTATTTAAAGCCAGAAAATATTTTTAAATTGTAAGAATTTGTCTTTATTTTTTTTTTTTTTTTACGCAATTTTATTTTTTTGGAGATAATAATTATTTAATGATACAAATCTTACTAATTAACCTGTAACTGAGGAAGTAGAGGTAGTTTTATACCTTTCCCAAAGGAATTTGTGCGTAAGTGAAAATAACGAACACAACTTAAATTGGAATTATGTTCTTCAATTATCAATTCCATCCATTATCCATTACACTATCTGCACCTGGTATTCCCAAACGGTCACCCATGTAAGTACTGACCAAGCTCAATGTTGCTTAACTTTGGTGATTGTATGGGAACATGATATGACCATAAGACCCACATTGTAGAATGAACAGATTGGTCAAATTTGTCATTCTCACTTGTGTATACATTCCCAGTTTTGTGAGTTGTTCTAAACTGTTTGATACAACCATGGCATTGGGTTTTATATAGTATGATAGCATATAAGACCCAATTTTGGAATCTCCAATAATGGCTAAAAATATCCTCAGGTCATATTTCAAACATTGCCGCCACAACTGGTCTGGTGCTTCTGCTATATACCTAGAGATTCTTGATAAAAAACAAAGAAGAATCAGCAATGTCATTAGTCCTGATCAGGCATCTTGGCTTCAGTCATTTCCCCCACTACAATAGCATAACTTCATTTTGCTTCTTCTATAAATATTCCCACAATTGTTCTGATGAGCTTTCCTCATCAATATCTCATCATCACAAATTCAAATGCTGTACTAGATTAGCAGCAAGGTCACATCATTTTACTGCTGAAATTGCTAAGTGTAAGTTCTATGCTAATGGTTTCTTCACTCACACTTGTGGAACTTTCTTTTTCCTCTTGTATTCTGTTCTTTCTGTTTCTTTCACTCTCAGAAACCTGGTGAGAGTATTACCTTGCTTGGAGTGAATTGATTAACAAAAATGAGAAATTGAAATTAGATGCTTGCCTGGAATTACATTAAAGTTTTGTTTTTTGTTGTTTAATGTGTTTGCAGCCAAAGAACATTGATTAACATTTTCACTATACTATTTGCTAAGTGTCAAATGACACAAATTATGAACTTCCCCTTTTTGAAATTCATGCTTTGTTGTTATTTTATCCTCCACACAATGCTATGATTTGCACCTATTTTCCAATGATGCTATTTAGTTTCTGGAGAATGACCATTGGTTGAATGATGAGGTGAGTATGAACAATGTTGGTCTTGAAGGTTTTCATATTCTATAAGAAAATAGAGAATGTCTTATATTCCATGA
>CAHIKZ030000275.1:0-110000 GCA_903632075.3 Acanthosepion pharaonis
ATTTTAAAAATTTAATTAAATTTAAAAATATTATAAATTAATTATTTAAAAATTTATTTAAATTAAATTTTAAAAAAAAGGCAAAACCCTAATTTTTTTTTCCCAAAAATTGCATTTTTTCTTTATTGGGTTTTGGAAAAACGGGTTTTTAAATAAAAAAAACAGTATGGGAATATTTATAAATTAAATTTATTTTTTTTATATAAAAAATTTATATTTAATTTTAAAATTTATTTTACATAAATTTTTATATAATAATATATATATATTATATATATATATATATATATATATATATATATATATATATATATATTATATATATATATATATATATATATATATATATATATATATATATTTATAATATATATAATATATAATAATATTATATATATATATAATATATATATATATATATATATATATATATATATATATATATATAATATATATTTTATATAATAATAATATATATATAATATATATATATATATATATATATATATATTATTATAATATATATATATATAATATATATATAATATATATATATATATATATATTTTAAAACCATAAAAATATATATATTAACGGATTGGTTAAAAATTTTATTTTTTATATAAAATTTAATTTTAAATGTCTTCATTAATTAAAAGGTTAATTAATTTACGCCTAATGTTCGGGGAAATTGAGAAAATATGTTCTTTAATTTTTACCATAGCCTATTTTAAATTTTTTTTGTAATATGAGTCGTAAAAAATTATTTTAGACAGTTTAATGTAAAGTCCCCAAAAAAAAATTAGGGCCAAAGGGCATATCCCTGTTTAAAAAGGTTTTAAATAGTGATTTACCCAAAGATTTAATGATTGGGAAAAAAAACTTTTAGAGTAAACTTTGACATCCAGAAGAGACATGGAACGTGAACTAGAATAATTAACTTAAATTCCCAAACATGGGGGGAAAACAGGGAAAGGTTTTGAATATGGGGCTAAAGGAGGACAACTGAAAATAATTTGTAATCACAAAAAGATAGGAAAAACCAGTTTTAAATATACTTTGCAAAGAGAAAACACATTAAAGGATTTAGAGGGAAATTGAAGAATTGAATACTTAAAATAAGATCGTTTAAATTTGAAAATCAACACAAAACAAGAGAAAATTTTTTGCGGGTGTAAAAGGTGCCTCATTATTTAGGGTGTAACAAATAAATGTCCGATTTTTAACCCTTTAAGGGAACCTACCCCGGATGCTATAAAATTTATACTTTTTGTTCCTGAGAAAAATAAGAGACCATCCCGGATATTTCTAAAATTTTAGGAACTGGGGGAAAAAAAACCTTTGACACCAATCATGGAGAAGGCTGGTTGGCACCAGCACCATTCCACCCAAAACTTTTAAAAGATACAAAATTTTTCCCCCCCAAACCTTCTGACCTTTGACGGGACCGCGGGTTGGCGAATGATGGAATGCCGTTAACCGACAGAAAAAAAAATAAAAATAGGATTAATATGGGAATTTTTTTAAAGATAAATCAATCAACTGAAAAATTTTTAAATTTGGGATTACTCCATATAAAAGATGGGGGTTTAAAGAGCCACCTCTTACAAAAAGAAAAGAAAAACATTTGAAATTTTTTAATTTAAAGAATCAAAGAAATTTTGCCGGGAGGGGGGGTTTGCCAGGGACTTTTTTTTTATATTTTTATTTATACCCAGGAAAAAAATTTAAAAAAATTAAAAAACTCAAATTTTTATCAAGGCCCCAAAATTTAAAACAATATTAGTCCAAATTTTTGAATTTAGATTTTTGGGGAACCGTTCGACGTAAGTTGAAAAAATTATGCCAAAACAATGTAGATATTTTTAAAAATTTTTGATTACCCACATGACATTTAAAAAACCTGGAATTGTATAAACCAACGAATATCCGGAAAACATGTGATACTAACTGATGACAAGCGTTTAAAAATAATGGAAGCTCTTATACAAAAAGAAGCAAACTTTGAATAACATCAATTAAGAAAACTGTCACAATGTAATATCTGTATTATTAGGAAATTAAGAATATGTCTACTTTCAGTAACTTTTTTTTCTGTCTACAATTACATTTACACAATTTGTAGTACAACAAAACGCTTGAAAATTATTAATAGATTTCCAGTCTTGACAAAACCTAGAGGGTTTTTTTAATATTATTGTCCCTGATCTGACATCTCGACTGCAGTCACTTTCTCACCACCGTAATGTGGCTTCCCTCTGTCTTTTCAATAAATATATCCATGTCACTTGTTCCAATGATCTCTCCTCCTTTTTACTTCGACCGCGTGAATTTAAGCGTTCTACTAGATTGACAATTAAATCTCACCATTTTATTGTTGAAATAGCTAAGTGTAATCGTCAGTTCTCCTCTAATAGTTTATTTTCTCGCACTTCTTACCCGTGGAACATTCTCCCGGTTTCTTACTTCCCCCGACATCTATAGGCTTCAAAAATTTAAAAGTGATGTCAATCGCCATCTTCTGTCTTTCTGGGCCCTTCTCTTTTCTTGTCATTTCTCCTCAATAAAGTCTTCTCATTCTCTTCCATTCCAATTAACTCTAATTAAATTAGTATCTTAGTGGCATTATTACCTTGCTAGGAGTAAAACGATTAAAAAAAAACATTAGATAGATATAAACAGTGTGAATATAGAAATTAATACTGCTTGACTGTCAGTTTCAAATTTTTAGCTATCACCACGACAATGCCACACCCAACATATGTTTTGATCATTTTTTTAAACGTGGGAAAATGCCAGTCATCATGAATTGTTCATTTCTATGTTCTACGAATCCTTATTTCCGACAACGAGCACTCTTCCACCATAAATATATCAGATTTTAAAACAATATAATTATTATGCGCGCGGGAATACCAAACCGTCAAGTTTATATTAAGACCAACAAGAAGCTATATTTCAACAGAACAGATTATTTATACTTCATTTGTAATAGTTTGTAAATTTGACAAAATTAGGTTCGTACTAATAAAGAAAAATCAATAAATTTTATTCATCATTTTAATTACATGGTCAAGCTAACAAATTTATACCCAAACTATTACAAATCATCTGAAACTTTTCTGAATGCTTCAATTTACTATTTTTCAAGGCTTTGTTACAATTTCATAACTTAAAATACTGACTTAAATAAATTTTAACTTCATAATAATGTTTGTAACGGCGGCCTTACCGTTAAGAAAATCGTGGAAGGAACAAAACAATGGCGATAAGACGTGGTTGAAATGAGTGAAAGGGTTTTTATTTCCTATAATTTATAAGGTTCGATTGTTTGATTGTACCGCGGTATCGTACATCAGTTGTGGGAGACTGAAAGTTTGTTCGGGTTGTAACGCAAGGTAGTAGTCGAGATAGAAACATGAAGAAAATCAACTCGCATAAGTAGTCGAGTGAAATAGCTATGTCGGAGAAAATATTCTCTGGATTATCGCATTGTTGTAGTCGAGAGTTAATCTCTGTTGCTGCCACTGATTTTGTTGCTGGCTTAAGGCACCCGTGTTGTTACTGGTGGCCTGGTTATGTGTGCTTGCCCTCGGGGTCCGTCACCCGTGCCAGCAGAGACAGGTTTGTCTTCGTTTGTGAAATCAGCGCCCACTTTATAGCGAGTCAGTGGCTCAAAAACGGCTGCTGGTGAAAAACCGCGTATGTCTTTTCTGGTTGGTCAGAAAATGTTTTATGACTTTGATATTTTGGGACGGTGTTCCGGAAGTGGGTGCGCGGAACTTAGTCTGTTTTTTGTCATATGAGCTGTGGATGTCGAAGTGAGAACTTCCGTTTGGGTTAAAGAATTTAAAGAGTTTAGTATGAACAAGATTTCATGAAGCTGTTGATCCTAATCAGAAAAAAATGGCTGTTAAGAAGATCACCTCACCACTTTCCAAAAATTATAGACAAATCCTACAGATGCATGATGGCGTTTCTTCCTAATCAATAAAAAAACTGATTACTTCTCGGTCTCATCCTCCATATTTTTGTTCTTTCTTGTCTTGAATTCAGAACGTTACAACCACTTGACTGTATCCCTTTTCAGTGTGAACGCCATACTTTGTTAACTTCTTGCCCTATCACTGTTGCTTTGTCTACTTTTGATTTGCATATATATTGTTTGCTTAGTATTATTTTGCCCTGTTCTTTTTCTTCCTTTTCTTATATTGAGAACTTTGTCATTTCTCTTTCTTGATCATTTTGACGAGTATACTTAACCATGACCAATTACTTCAGAGAAGCCAACTTAGAATTCCCGACCAATTGAAATGAATAAACTTGAACAGTAAAAAAAGTTTACTCAATAGCTGTAAATGTAAACAACCATTTCCTGTTTTTTTTTTTGGTCAGTCATTGACGGTTTTTGCGTGAATAAAAATCTTAAACCTTATTCTGTCTAATGCACAAAATAAATAAATAAATTTCCATGTAATAATAATAATGATTTAAATCACGATTTTAATAACATTTACTTCAATAAAATATTTATTGCTTTTGAAAATTACTTTTGCTATAAATGAAATGAATGAAAATATCACATATTCTATTAATAAATAAATTTTCTTGGAATATTTTAAACAAAGCTAAATAATAGTTTAAATCAATTTTTATTCCATTAATTATTATTCTGTCAAGATGAAGCCCAAAAATGTCGTAAAGACAAAAACTTCATTCATTCAATTTTAAAATAAAAACGTAATTCCAATTTGTTAAACAGAAATTAATTAAATTACTTATTCTCTTAAAAATATTAGTTTATTACAAATAAGAACATTATGCATTTGCGTAAGGGTTTGATCTCGCTGCACAACAATGTAATCTCCTAGACTGCCAACCTGATAATAAAGTGGCCCAACGGATGTCTTACCGCGTTTTCCTGATTTGGTTCTTTATCATTAGGATCTGATCGATCTTCTAAAACAAAACTAATCTGGGAAATGATTCTACACGCCGTTATCACAGAGTTGCAAACGTTATTCCAGGCGCTTAAATGCCACGTTCTTTGAAGAGGTGATTTATTTCCTCATACAACATTTAAGCATGAAACAGACTGTGATCGATAATGTGACAAAATATAGTTGGAAGGTATGTTATACTTATGGTTGTCAAGTATAGAACGTCTGTAAATATAAAAGTGGACATTGAAGTCAACATCCAGTAGTGATAGATTGTTTCATGCTTATACGCAATCGTCAGGCCATATGTATTGTGTTTTTACTCGACTATATATACAGGTCAGTGATGCATTGTGAGTAGTTTATTGTATTGTTCTAACGGTTGTTTTTGGTGGGCGGTAACGGTTATGATTCAAATTATTCTAGAGGCTATTGGGTGGAAATAATTGTGGATTTGGGTTATTTATAGTGTTGGTTTTTTTTAAAATTTCTTATTGATTATTTTATTGTTGGTTGCGTTCGTGGTTTGTGTATTATTTGCTTAATATATTTACTTATTTATTGGTTTTAATTAATTTATTTTTATTTATTTTTGTTTATTCTTCTTCGTTTTTAATTTTCGATTTTTAAGTAACGTAGTAAATACAATGCAATAGACTACCCACAATGCATCACTGCCCTGTACATATAAATAGTCGAGCAAAAACACATATGACTTGACGATTGTGTATAATCATGAAACAGACTCTCGCCGCTGGGTGTTGACTTCAGTGTCCATTTTTACATACATAAAGCAGTGTAGACCGAGAGTTTTACACTGAATGGCGACAATCTGTTTCAGTGTTGGACGCAGTATTCGGGGGGAAAAGATTACGTTTAAGCAAAAAAAAAAAAAACAAAAAAAAACTGTCCATAAAACTTTCTGTCCACACAGCTTATGTTTACATACGTTCTATCCCGAATATTAAGCATTTTTCCCTGTAACTATAACGTACCTATATATATATATATATATATATATACAGTAGCGACTCTTGGTCATCAATGTTTGTCGGGCTCATTACAATCTTTAACAAAATATACTATTAGTATAACTTAGATCCCCAAAATGTTTTTTTACTCTAAAATAAATAATTTATAAAAATCTTTAACCAGATCTGTTTTTTTTTGTTAAAAAAATAGTATGTGTATCTATCTCGAGTTTGTGTTTGTATATATGTGTATGCGTTAGTGTGTTTATGTATTTCTCTGTTTGTGATTTTTACGTTTATGATCAGTACTGCTTACTGATATCATATTTCCTCAACACTACACCAGTCACACTCCTCACCCCAACCCTCCCTTCGACGAGTTAAACCTTTCTTTGATTTTCGTCGAATTTAATTAGGGCTAAATTTAATATGTCCTTTTTCAAATGATAAAAACCTTATACTGTACGGAATAAATTATTTAAAATGGACATTTTAAAAGAATAAGTTAAAATAAAAATGTGTTATTTGAAAATAGGGCATACAAGTCTTTAGAGATTTTTAAATGACTATTTACACAGTTAAAGCAAGAAATACATTGCCTATTAAATGTCTCCAGCTCAAAGAGGGTTCAGATCTACGCAGCCCTACTAATCATGTTACTTTTATTTCATTCTTTTTTTACTTTCTTTCTTTTTTTGTTTCTTATGAACAATATTAACGAAATATATTTCAGTCAATATTTGTGGCGCGGAATTAAAACAATTAATTTTGGATCCAGCTGAAGTCAAGTATAAAAACGACGCACTACAAAAGATTTTGTTGCTTTGAAATAGAGATACTTGAATATTGACTGACTCAGGCTAAGCCTGACCATTTGACCGCCAGTGTCACCACTGATATATATATATATATATATATATATATATATATATATATATATATATATATATCATATATATATATATATATATATATATATATATATATATATATATATTTCAGCAAGATGGAGCTCCTTGTCACTTTGCTCTGCGTGTTGAGAGTTTCTAAATCAGGAATTTCTAACAGATGGATCAGAAGGGTTGGACCATTTATTGGCCTTCACGTTCGCTAGATTTGACTCCATTAGATTTTTTATAGAGACATATGAAAACTAAACGTAGTTCATTAGAAGATTTGAAAGCTAAAATAACTAATGTGATTTCAGGCATTACTGTAAATCAGTTGTCAAATGTTTTCCGTGAACTGCAAAATCGTACTACCCATTGTATTGCTAATGATGGAGGACATGTGGAAACTTAAATAAAATTTCAATAAAACCTTAAAAAATATAGATTTACTTCTTTCTAATCCTTTTTACAAATTATTTCTATCGCAAATACAAATAAAGTTATAAATTTTTTAAAGTGCACACGGACTTTATGGACACCCTGTATATATATATATATACTTGCAAACTTTGCTTGGAGGAAAAAATAGCTATCATTACTTTCCCCGACCCAAATAAATTATTAAATAAAAGATCCGAGCTCATCTCAAAATGCAGGCATGAAAATAAATTTTTACTACGTAACCTAAAAAATGAAAAACGGAAAAATAAAAACAAACAAATACACTAATAAAAAATAAAATAAAATAAAATAAATAAATAAATACTATATTGCTAAAAACCGAAAAACCGAAAAGAAAAATATACAAATAAATTGACCTAAAATTCATCAAGTAAATAGACAAACCAATCCCAAATTAAAACTGTTCCCGCCAGAAAAATACTAGTTAGAATGAACTACAACAACAAACCCCAAAATTGAACAAATAGCTTGAATTAAATTCTCAAACCAAAACAAAACTGTTAAATACGTGATATAAACAATTTTACTACGTTAAGAAATAAATATATAAAATAAGAAACAAAAAAATAAAAACGAGCAATATAATTTGACCCAAATAAATAAACAAAGCGACTTCCGGTAAAAAATAACCGCCATAATAGAATACCCACAATGCACCACTAACCGTATATATATATATAAATAGCCGAGAAAAATAACATACATATGTGGCCTGACGATTGCATATAAGCATGAAACAGACTGTCGCCTCTAAGTGTTGACTTCTATGTTCACTTTTATATTTACACACGCTCTATCTCTGATATTGAGCACTTTATCCCATAAATATAGCACACCTTAAGACTATATTTCTTTAAATTCAGCTCCTGGTAAACAGTAGAGCACTCTCGCTACATTTATAACACAGTATGGACATGGAAATATTTAACCTCGACTATCCCTAAAAAACATACCCATCCCGTCACCTACTATATATAAACTAAAATTAATTGAAAAAAATAGAAAGTTTCCTAAAATGAATGAGATGGAAAGTCCACTTTTTAAATCAGGACCTTCACAATAACAACACACCTAAGAAGGAAAAATACGGCTTCAAAACAAAAAAATGCCCCCGACAACAAAAAGAATTAGACGATTTCGAGAAAGACTTAACTGACCTAGTTAGAAACATAAAATTCCATAAAAAACAAGATGCATTCCAAAAAAAACTAAAAGCAGATATAACTAAAATAAACAATTCAGCAAGTGTATTTATCGCTGCTGACAAAACGAGAAATTTATACAAACTAAGCCCTCCTACACACAATAAATTACTCAAGAACAGCATAACCAAAACATACAAAAAAACACCCCAAACAACAGAACACGATATCAATAAGGAAGCTAAAACAATCGCCCAAAAATTAGACCTAGATGACCGAATAAATTGTATTAGCAAGGCACGAGCCTTTATCACACTAAAAGACCATAAAGAAAATTTCAAAACTAATCCTGCATGCAGACTCATAAACCCAGCCAAAAGCGAACTAGGTAAAATAAGTAAAACAATACTAGAAAGAATTCATTCTGAACTTAGGAAGAAATTAGGAGTAAACCAGTGGAAAAAATACGAAAACAACTATTGACTGGTTCCACAACATAAATAACAAACAAAATTGCCAATTCCTACAATTAGACAAAAGAATTTTACCCATCCATAACAGAACGTATGCTAGATAAGGCCATCAACTTAGCTCAGGAACAAATAATAATAAAACCAAGCGAAATCAACATCATTAAGCACTCCCGTAAATCATTATTATTCCACAACGAAGAAGCATGGATAAAGAAAAGATGGGATATTTGACACTACAATGGGAAGCTTTGACGGTGCAGAGGCATGCGAAATCATAGGCATTTACTTACTACGAACTGAGCAAATAATAGATAAAAATGACACAGGACTCTACAGGGACGACGGTCTCATAATCTTAAGAAACTGTAACAAACAAAACACAGACAAAACTAGAAAAGCAATAATAAAGATTTTTAAAAATAACGGATTCGACATAGATATAAAAACTAATCTAAACGAAGTAGATTTCCTAGATGTTACCTTCAACCTAAGAGAAGGCACATATAAACCATACAGAAAACCTAACGATAAACCTATCTCTGATATTGAGAACGTTATCCCATAAATATAGCACACCTTAAGACTATATTTCTTTATTTATATATATATATATATATATATATATATATATATATATATATATCCCAGTGGGTCGGTGGTGCCTAAAGACCGTACCATAAGTTTATCGAAGCTTTGTAAGTGAAACTCAGTAGACAGGAGAGTCCAGACGTTAGCGATGGCTGCGCTAGCACGAAGGTACAAGTCATCGTGACCGAGGATTTAAGCTGACTTTGTTCAAACTGTTGATCACGCCAGATAATACGCTCTATTCCACAGATTGTAACTAAGTTCGATCATCATAGTCCCAATATAAAACACAGGTGGTGGGCTTTGTGCGTGTTAAACAAATACAAATGTGCCTGATCAGATGTCATAATAGACGGGGGTGTTCGGAAATGAGCCATTATGTATATTAGTTTATCTTATAACTCTAAACGTTATTTTTTAGTGGATACCCATGTTTGAGTAGACGTTCTGTTTTTTAAACAGTGTAAATTATGTTTATCGATCTGCGCATTCGAAAGAGTTTATAAAGAAAATGTGCTCCCTGGCAGGGTTTGAACCTTTGTCCCCTTTGTAGAGGAAAATGCCGTCTGATCTGGTGTGCTTTTGAGCACTCAGAGAGACTAATATATTTCTGTGGCTATCTCGTTCTGTTCATATCTATCTATCTATCTATCTATCTCTGTTCATAAGTTTTTTGCATGTATTTACCGGTATAGTCAGATGTATGTTCATGGTCTTGTGCCAAACTTAGCGAAATTTGTAGAGCAAATATTTGTAGGTTAATCTTGAAAGTCATTGTTATTGAGTTCAATCCTCATAGGTTGCTTGATACTGTCGTCGTGTGCATAGCAACATTTCTTAAATATCCAAGGAGGTGGGGCTGTGTGAAGGTTAACAAGTTGGTCAGTTAGGGAATTTGATTTTCAGTGAGTGTTAGACTCTTTAGGCAGGCTTAATGAAATATCTAATTCGATTCGGAGCTGAAGGAATTTTGACTGACTTGGAAAAACAGCGAAACAATCTTCATTTTTCGTTCTTACCAAGAAATGGCATCAAATTATTATGCATTCTCACATTATAAAAATGATAACGTAAAAATATATATAAAATTATATTAAAAAAATAATATGTTCCTTTTGTCATTTTAATGACTATTTTTTAGCTGTTCTAGTTGAACTGAAATGTCATCGTTGTCGTCAACTTCGAGTCAAAAAAAAAAAAAAAAAAAAAAAAAAAAAAAAAAAAAAGTCAAAACCACTAAAACGTATTCAATCCAAATCTGGCTACCCCGCCTCTGGACACGCCAAAAAAAAAAAAAAAAAAGACAAGAGCCACTAAAATCTATTCAATCCAACTCTGGCTACCCCCGCCTCTGGACACGCCAAAAAAAAAAAAAAAAGAAAAAAGACAAGAGCCACAAAAACGTATTCAAACCAAATCTGGCTACCCCGCCTCTGGACACGCCAAAAAAAAAAAAAAAAAAGACAAGAGCCACTAAAACGTATTCAATCCAAATCTGGCTACCCCGCCTCTGGACACGCCCCAAAAAAAAAAAAAAAAAAAAAAAAAAAAAAAAAGACAAGAGCCACTAAAACGTATTCAATCCAAATCTGGCTACCCCGCCTCTGGACAAAAAAAAAAAAAAAAAAAAAAAAAGACAAGAACCAAAAACGTATTCAATCCAAATCTGGCTACCCCGCCTCTGGACACGCCAAAAAAAAAAAAAATCTAAAATCTATTCAATCCAACCCTACCCCCGCCTCTGGACACGCCAAAAAAAAAAAAAAAAAAAAGACAAGAGCCACTAAAAACGTATTCAATCCAAATCTGGCTACCCCGCCTCTGGACACGCCAAAAAAAAAAAAAAAAAAAAAAAAGACAAGAGCCACAAAAACGTATTCAATCCAAATCTGGCTACCCTGCCTCTGGGACAAAAAAAAAAAAAAAAAAAAAAAAAGACAAGAGCCACTAAAACGTATTCAATCCAAATCTGGCTACCCCCGCCTCTGGACAAAAAAAAAAAAAAAAAAAAAAAAAAGACAAGAGCCACTAAAACGTATTCAATCCAAATCTGGCTACCCCCGCCTCTGGACACGCCAAAAAAAAAAAAAAAAGACAAGAGCCACTAAAACGTATTCAATCCAAATCTGGCTACCCCGCCTCTGGACACGCTAAAAAAAAAAAAGACAAGAGCCACTAAAACGTATTCAATCCAAATCTGGCTACCCCCGCCTCTGGACACGCCAAAAAAAAAAAAAAAAAAAAACAAGAGCCACTAAAACGTATTCAATCCAAATCTGGCTACCCCCGCCTCTGGACACGCCAAAAAAAAAAAAAAAAAAAAAAAGACAAGAGCCACTAAAACAATATTCAATCCAAATCTGGCTACCCCGCCTCTGGACACGCCAAAAAAAAAAAAAAAAAAATGACAAGAGCCACTAAAACGTATTCAATCCAAATCTGGCTACCCCAGCCTCTGGACACGCCAAAAAAAAACAAAAAAACAACACCCACTAAAACGTATTCAATCCAAATCTGGCTACCCCCGCCTCTGGACACGCAAAAAAAAAATAAAATAAAAAAAAAAAAAAAAAAAAAGACAAGAGCCACTAAACGTATTCAATCCAAATCTGGCTACCCCCGCCTCTGGACAGGCCCCAAAAAAAAAAAAAAAAAAAAAAACAAGAGCCACTAAAACGTATTCAATCCAAATCTGGCTACCCCGCCTCTGGACACGCAAAAAAAAAAAAAAAAAAAAAAACAAGAGCCACTAAAACGTATTCAATCCAAATCTGGCCCCGCCTCTGGACACGCTAAAAAAAAAAAAAGACAAAAAAAAACAAAAAAGAACAAAAAAAAAAAACAAAACAAGAGCCACTAAAACGTATTCAATCCAAATCTGGCTACCCCCGCCTCTGGACACGCCAAAAAAAAAAAAAAAAAAAAAGACAAGAGCCACTAAAACGTATTCAAACCAAATCTGGCTTCCCCCGCCTCTGGACACGCCAAAAAAAAAAAAAAAAAAAAAAAAAAGACAAGAGCCACTAAAACGTATTCAATCCAAATCTGGCTACCCCGCCTCTGGACACGCCAAAAAAAAAAAAAAAAAAAAAAAAAAAATGACAAGAGCCACTAAAAACGTATTCAATCCAAATCTGGCTACCCCCGCCTCTGGACACGCAAAAAAAAAAAAAAAAAAGACAAGAGCCACTAAAACGTATTCAATCCAAATCTGCCTTCCCCGCCTCTGGACACGCCAAAAAAAAAAAAAAAGACAAGAGCCACTAAAACGTATTCAATCCAAATCTGGCTACCCCGCCTCTGGACACGCCAAAAAAAAAAAAAAAAAAAAAAAAGACAAGAGCCACTAAAAACGTATTCAATCCAAATCTGGCTACCCCGCCTCTGGACATAAAAAAAAAAAAAAAAAAAAAAAAAAAAAAAGACAAGAGCCACTAAAACGTATTCAATCCAAATCTGGCTACCCCGCCTCTGTACACGCTAAAAAAAAAAAAAAAAAAAAAAAAAAGACAAAGCCACTAAAACGTATTCAATCCAAATCTGGCTACCCCCGCCTCTGGACACGCAAAAAAAAAAAAAAAAAATGACAAGAGCCACTAAAACGTATTCAATCCAAATCTGTCTACCCCCGCCTCTGGACACATAAAAAAAAAAAAAAAAACAACACCCACTAAAACGTATTCAATCCAAATCTGGCTACCCCGCCTCTGGACACGCAAAAAAAAATAAAAATAAAAAAATAAAAAAAGACAAGAGCCACTAAAACGTATTCAATCCAAATCTGGCTACCCCGCCTCTGGACAGGCCCCCAAAAAAAAAAAAAAAAAAAACAAGAGCCACTAAAACGTATTCAATCCAAATCTGGCTACCCCCGCCTCTGGACACCAAAAAAAAAAAAAAAAAAAAAGACAAGAGCCACTAAAACGTATTCAATCCAAATCTGGCTTCCCCCGCCTCTGGACACGCCAAAAAAAAAAAAAAAAAAAAAAAAAAAAAACAACAAAAAAACAAAACAAGAGCCACTAAAACGTATATTCAATCCAAATCTGGCTACCCCCGCCTCTGGACACGCCAAAAAAAAAAAAAAAAAGACAAGAGCCACTAAAACGTATTCAATCCAAATCTGGCTTCCCCGCCTCTGGACACGCCTAAAAAAAAAAAAAAAAGACAAGAGCCACTAAAACGTATTCAATCCAAATCTGGCTTCCCCCCCGCCTCTGGACACGCTAAAAAAAAAAAAGAAAAAAAAAAAAAGAGCCACTAAACGTATTCAATCCAAATCTGGCTACCCCGCCTCTAGACAAAAAAAAAAAAAAAAAAAAAAAAAAAAAAAAAAAAAAAAAAAGAAAAAAGCCACTAAAACGTATTCAATCCAAATCTGGCTACCCCGCCTCTGGACACGCCAAAAAAAAAAAAAAAAAAAAAAAAAAAAAAGACAAAGAGCCACTAAAACGTATTCAATCCAAATCTGGCTACCCCCGCCTCTGGACACGCCAAAAAAAAAAAAAAAAAAAAAAGAAAGAGCCACTAAAACGTATTCAATCCAAATCTGGCTACCCCGCCTCTGGACACGCCCCAAAAAAAAAAGACAAGAGCCACTAAAACGTATTCAATCCAAATCTGGCTTCCCCGCCTCTGGACATAAAAAAAAAAAAAAAAACAAAAAAAAAAACAAGAGCCACTAAAACGTATTCAATCCAAATCTGGCTACCCCGCCTCTGGACACGCCAAAAAAAAAAAAAAAAATGACAAGAGCCACTAAAACGTATTCAATCCAAATCTGGCTTACCCCCGCCTCTGGACACGCCAAAAAAAAAAAAAAAAAAAAAAAGACAAGAGCCACTAAAACGTATTCATCCAAATCTGGCTACCCCCGCCTCTGGACACAAAAAAAAAAAAAAAAAAATGACAAGAGCCACTAAAACGTATTCAAAAAAAACGCCAAAAAAAAAAAAAAAAAAAAAAAAGACAAGAGCCACTAAACGTATTCAATCCAAATCTGGCTACCCCGCCTCTGGACACGCCAAAAAAAAAAAAAAAGACAAGAGCCACTAAAACGTATTCAATCCAAATCTGGCTTCCCCCGCCTCTGGACACGCTAAAAAAAAAAAAAAAAAAAAGACAAGAGCCACTAAAACGTATTCAATCCAAATCTGGCTACCCCGCCTCTGGACACGCCAAAAAAAAAAAAAAAAAAAGACAAAGCCACTAAAACGTATTCAATCCAAATCTGGCTTCCCCGCCTCTGGACACGCCAAAAAAAAAAAAAAAAAAAAAAAAAAGACAAGAGCCACTAAAACGTATTCAATCCAAATTCATACCCCCGCCTCTGGACACGCCAAAAAAAAAAAAAAAAAAAAAAATGACAAGAGCCACTAAAACGTATTCAATCCAAATCTGGCTACCCCCGCCTCTGGACACGCCAAAAAAAAAAAAAAAAAAAAATGACAAGAGCCACTAAAACGTATTCAATCCAAATCTGGCTACCCCCGCCTCTGGACACGCCAAAAAAAAAAAAAAAAAAATGACAAGAGCCACTAAAACGTATTCAATCCAAATCTGGCTACCCCGCCTCTGGACACGCCAAAAAAAAAAAAAAAAAAAAAAAAAAAGACAAGAGCCACTAAAACGTATTCAATCCAAATCTGGCTACCCCCGCCTCTGGACACGCTAAAAAAAAAAAAAAAAAAAAGACAAGAGCCACTAAAACGTATTCAATCCAAATCTGGCTTCCCCCGCCTCTGGACACGCCAAAAAAAAAAAAAAAAAAAAGACAAGAGCCACTAAAAACGTATTCAATCCAAATCTGGCTACCCCGCCTCTGGACAAAAAAAAAAAAAAAAAAAAAAAAAAAAAAAAAAGACCAGAGCCACTAAAACGTATTCAATCCAAATCTGGCTACCCCCGCCTCTGGACACGCCAAAAAAAAAAAAAAAAAAATGAAACTAGTCTGACGGCTTCAATCCCCCAACCAACCAACCAACCGCAGTTACTCACCTTCCTTTTTAATTTATATTCAGTTCACTTTCTCCTCCCCAGGTATTGGGTTTTTTTCCCTCCTTTTTTTTTGCTTTACTTGAATAGCCAACAAGATAGCTGAGTCAACTCTGTTACGATTACATATATATATATATATATATATATATATATATATATATATATATATATATATTACATTACAAATATATTGCTGACAGCGATCAGTGGGCCGTAAATTCCCACAAAGGGAAAGTTTCGCTTCTTACATAGTCACAATGGTTGATGTGACAAAAAAAAAGAACCTACTCGACCAAGAATGTTTACCCACAAACACACTTACCTACCTACCTACCTACTATAAATATATATATATATATATATATAGGGTGTATAAAAATATTTTTACAAACTTTGGAGGTGACTTCCTTACATCAAAACAAGGCCAAATGTCCATACGTTCGCAAATCCTTCGTTTGTGAGTTATTAAGTTTCGAGACCGTGTGGGTGTATTTGAAAGGTCCACTAGTCAATGATCCGACGGGTGTATACGTGCGTAGAAGCAAGTGGGAGGGGAGGACATTTTAAATATTTGTTATGAGTTGCTGTGTCGAGGTACAACGATGGCATTTTGGATATATATTTATATGGACATTTTACGTTGTTTTGGTGTAAGAATCCTCCCCCAAAGTTTGTAAAAAGTATTTTTGATACATAATGTATGTATATATATATATATATATATATATATATATATATATATATATATATATAATCTACTAAAATGAGATGTCAGTGTAATTTTCATTTTTCCGTCTTTTAGATGACAATTTGTCCATCGCTCCCCATATATATATATATATATATATATATATATATATATATATATATATAACGCACACGCACAGAAAGTGGTTGTCGTTGGTTGGGTAGTTGTATCGGTGTATCCAATGAAGCTAATTTTAGCTGAGTAATGGTTAACAAGCACGTTTCACAGTCCATTACTACTGTAGTGAGAATGACACTTACGTGAGCTTCAGTTCTAAAGCCAGGCTAAGTAAAACTTAGGAAACATTTTTTTTTAAATTTATATTCTATGTTTAAATGTTGTATGTCACATGTATCCAACCGTGCAAAATCTCGGCATTTACGAGTTGACAACTAATTCGCTGATATACAATTAACGACGGCAATCATCTATAAAAATGCTGCAATCAGCATATATATTAGTTTATCCTATTACCCTAGTGGATACCCGTGTTTGAGTAGACGTTCTGTATTCTTTTTACTTAAAATGTATGAATTACGTCTACAGATTTGCCTATTCAAGAGACTTAATAATGAAAATGTGCTCCCTGGCAGGGCTTGAACCTGTGTCCCGCTTTATAAGGGAAAACACTGCCTGATCCGGCTGCTCGGGCACCGAGGCATATTAGTTTATCCACCTCGCTCTGTTCATATTTATCAGTTTCATTTTATTCATATCTATCCCGGTCTGTTCTATCTATCTATCTATCTATCTATCTATCTATCTATCCCGGTCTGTTCATATTTAAGTCTTTTCGCATCTACTGGTATATTCAGATAGAAGGAAGAGTTGGTTATATTTTGGGGGGATTCAGAGATTCTTTTTAATTTTGTTAACATTGCAAGATAACAGCAAATGTCATCCTGGGAACGTAACCCTTATAGATATATCGTGCAATAACAGTAAATGTCATCACTAGAAAATTTTTATCACGGCATAGATTTGTAACCAAAATTTTCAGATTTCAGTTGGTGGACGCAAGCACTTCTTGAGTGCTTTCTAGTTTGTACCAGACTAAGCTAATCTACTAAGTTACTTATTAACGGATTCGTTTGTATATTCATATAATACTAGTTATGCATTTACATATGACTATATAAGGAATAAAAGTTACTCTGAAAGGTATGGTTATTGGTTGAAGACACAAAAATGAGTTGGTTTCATTTTTTTTTATTTACATTCGAACTAATGTCATCATCTTTATTGTTTTTATCTCGGCCGTTGTACCTATAGTCCTGGGTATAACGATAAACTACATCCGGCAGCAAGGCCTCTGATCGGGAGATTGGAGGTTTTGAGGAGCATGGAACCACATCTTAATTGCTGTTGTTCCCAGGTCCAATTCGATTAAAAGTTCGTAAATATAAATTTAATAAAAGATGTTCAATTGCATTAGAGGAACCGTTGGATTTACTCGTCCATTTCGCTCGGTATTCGCCTCAAAATTGGATAAAATCGATTCTTGGTGCGAAATGGTATTTTGGCCCTAAAAAAATTCTAATTTATTTTTAAGATATATAAAATTGAACTTTTATCTCAAATTTTTTATCTGCCAATGAAACGAAATTGGCGACATTTTCTTATTTTTAAATTCTCGACTAGTTTTATTTAAACTCTTCATTTTTGATTTTAAATTCGTTAAATTCCGCTAAGTTTTGTGCTTTTTGTGTAAAAGGGATGTTCGAAGTATATTTTTGCATCAAAAAGTTTGTTTTTTGGGGGTGTAGTAAAATTTTTAAAACAATAAAAATATTTTTGGTGCAAGAAAAAAAAAAGAGGCAAAAATCAATGGCCGTCAGCGATTAATACATTGAATTAAATTTATATTCTCAACACTTTAAAAAGTAAATTAAAATTTATTCCAGGACAATCAATTTTATCCAAAGTTTGGGCGAATATCAAGCGAAATGGGCGAGAAAATCCAACAGTTTCTTTAGTACAATTGAAAGAAAGAAAACAATTTAAAATTTCACATTAAAATATAATTTTAAATATGTAACAAAGATTAACAGAAAGAAAAGAAAAATACACTTGCATTTATGTTGAGGTTAAATTTCCTTTGGTTTTTCAGTATTTAGTCCGAAAGAAGTTGACTTTATGAGAATGAAAATGTAAAAACTGTTTCAATAATAACTTTTTTTAATTAGTTATAGATGACCGTGTGCGTTTGCGTGTTGTTAAATTAGAAACACGTGCTGTTTATTCCTGCTAGAAGGTCCAACTACAAGAACATGGCGGACTCAAGTTGAGTCCAACCGAAGATGTAAAGAAAACAAACAAGACCGATATATATATATATATATATATATATATATATATATATATATATATATCAACAAATATATGTATTAAACAACAAATTTACAAGTGACAAAGACATCAACATTTGTGTTTGTGTGAATGTAGAGAGTTTGTATTTTGGTGAATATTCCTACCTACGTGTATGTGTGTTTCATGTCGTTTTCCCACAGGTGGGCAAAAACGTAGATTTCTGCGAGAGATCACATTTTTAAAAGCATCCGCTAAAATGCAAAGTGAAAAAGAGAACGAGGCAAGAAGTCGCCCACTATTTATAGTGTACGGAGAGCGACCCCTAGTGAACCATTAGGGAATTAAAGAGGAGCTAACTCCGACATAGTCTTTGATTTTATGACATTCTATCTCCACGTCTAACCATTTATATCTTTTGAACTTTCTTTTCTCTACCAGTTTCCAGGAATGAAAAATCAAAATGAAAGAACTAACGCCAAAGTCTTGGATTTCTCACATAATTGTAAAAAAACTTTGGGTTCAAGTAGGTACTCACAAAACACTAAAGAGGAGGGGCTAACTCGTGGTATGCTTAATGACCACATCCCAAATTGATGACCGGTGTGTAAGTGGGGTCCATCCCCACCGCCAGCCAGCGCTTTTTGGAGACAATTTTAAAACAAGCTGGCATCATTTGAACCTTAACTAAAATTTTCTTCACAGGTTTGGCTGAATTATCAGCACTACCAGCAGCCAAATATAGACATTTTAAAATAAAAAAACAAACTATTTTATTGATTTTTAGTATCTAATTATAGGTGTATTTGCGAAATAAAAGCAAAAAGCTCTGTTTCCTGTTTTTTCTTATTGCTGTCTTTGTTGCAACAAAAATAATATATTCCATCAAGGAGTGCCGCCCGGGACCACCACCACATCAACCTCCACCCTTTGCACGCCACTGGTGGTAACAGCTGTTAGGGAACTAACTATAGCTAATAGTGCCCCCACCAAACAAAAACACTATTAAATTATAAATACATTTTTATAGTAAAAATACCAGCAATAGATTTTTACATTAAAAAAAATTGCCAACAATACATTTTATAGCAAAATGACCAACAACACATTTTATTTGAAGTTGAAACCATAAAATTGTTTTCAAAAAATTTAGATTTCGGCATTAAATAGCCCATATAGGTGTTGATATGCCGCTAAACAAAATCAGCCAACTAAGCAGCCTCTGGTTTTCATCAGGTTTCATAAGGCCTCAGTTACATAGCATCGAACATCGAAATACAGAGCGAAGGACCCCTTCCCCCGATTGACCATGTCTTCATGGGCGTGGCAGTACTTATCACAATTGGCCAATTGCGGATTGATGAGACTATTTATCCCATAGCTGGTCCCTTAACTCTGATGATTTCATCTGCCCTCCACTCATAATCCTCAGTTGGTTTAGCCACCGACTACTCAGGTTTTGAAGTGTTGTCCTTCGCCTAGACCAGTTGCCACCTAAGGCTTATAGGGGCTATAGGACCTTGTCTGTCCCGCTGGATGGAGATGTGATTTGCTCGTAAGACAATGTAACGAACACGGCTCTCCGATTCCTTAATCCGAAACGTTATCCATTACTCCACAGTGCATCCATACTCGGAATAACAACTACCCGGCAAAAGTAACACTGCAGCCAGAATCAGAAGGATCAGAGAGGAAGACCGGAAAACTACCACGGTTTGTCTCCCTTATGCCAAAATGACTCAGAGTGCGTAATATATAAGGAGCAGGTCCCCTGTTAAGCCGCAGTAGAAAAGGGAAGAGTGTTGGTGAGAGTGCAGTCAAGCACAACAAGCAGGCAGCAAACACATTAAGTTATATGGACTCAACTTATCCACTGAGGATTGTCAACAGAGACATTAAAGCATTGGTTCTTAAATTTGGTGACATAGTAGTTCAAACCTTGTGCCGGGTAGTTTAGACTTAGGCTCAATGGGAATGAGGTAAACTAATAACCGAGCAGGACTAAATAAAAGATAAGACGAGTTATCTCCCCTAGGCATAGTCAGCGAAACGGGACCAATTTATCCGCTTAGATTAAATAAAAGGTTCAGTCCTAAATTCTTAGAAGCTTAACCGAACAGACACACGAAGGCCGAAGAGCCCAACGGCCAAAACATTGTGATGATAACATCAAAGATACCAAAAATAGGCCAAATATAAATAATGATAACTCATCCCAGAAATCTAGATAGAAGTAATCTTTTGTCTGTTTTTTGTTTTTGTTTTTAATTATTTCATCCCAAACAAAGCAGGAATGCCACTAGTCCACCGGGGGGGGGGGGGTAGGGGGTAGGGGTTACAACGAATGAAAGTTAAAGAGAAGATTGAAAATAAACAGGATTGAGGAAAGGACAGAAGATGAACGGGGTTCAAGACAACAGAAGATGGCGATTGTTGTTGCATTAAAATTTTTGAAGATTGTAGTCATCAGTGAAGCAAGAAAACGGAAGGGAATTCCACAGGCGGGAAGTGCGAGAAAAGAAACTGTTGGTGTAGAAGTGGCGGTTACATTTAACAATTTCGACAGTAAAAGGGTACCAATCTAGTAGCTCGCTTAAATTCACGTAGTCGAGGTACTAAGGAAAAAGCTCGCCAGAGCAGTTGCCATGGAAATATTTGTTTTCTCGCAATCTACAACTCGAAAAAAAAAACAAAAAACAAAAAACAGGAATTATGTAAAGGCGACGAAAATTGTCTTCATATTATGTTTACATCTAAATGTTTCAACAGAAAATATCCGCTTTATATAAATGCCGAGTGGCGTTTTGATATTAATTCGTCCTTTTATGATTAAAAACAAAATTTGATTGCGATATAAAAACAAGACTTTTCTCACCATACTGTCGCGTATTAAAAGGCAAAAAGCCGCAGCTTGGTATATATATATATATATATATATATATATATATATATATGTGTGTCCGACCGAATTCCACCCGAGCTATTTGACTCTTCTGCAATGTGAGATAACCGTAAAAGAGTCCACCCTAAAAGGTATGCAATTAATGCATAATTTTATGAGAACACCCATGCACTCACAAACATATATACAGTTTGGTCTCAGGTGTCTGTTGTGGTTAAGAATACCCGGCTTTAGAAGCATTAAAACATTGGTTTATGAGTTCGATCCCTAGCTCGCTTTGTTTTGCTATGAAATTTTTAAAAAAAGTTGTCATTTGCTTTGTGTTGTGAGCTCATTGTCTCTGGATGCCGCATTATTGTGGCCTTGTGTCGGACTCTATACATTCTATGGTTATATACCTTATCAAAAAAAAAAAAAAAAAAAAATAGAAAAAGAAAAATAGGTCGGGCATGATTTACGAAGAACTGCCTATAATTTCGAGTCGTACGGAGTTTTATCATTATCTTTTGGATTGGTTGATTTTTTAACGGTACACCAACTCTTTATGGATCATATAATATCAAAATTTCATTTTCTTGGGAGTTTTGAAATAATAAAAATATGATGTTATTCTGCTTTCACAATTGAATACATGGTAGATTAGACTGTGATGATTATCATCATCACACACATACATACATACTTACGTAAATTCAAATTATACAACAACAAGCATTCATTGGATAATAAATCAACACTACTTTGTAATAGACAATTTATAAATCGCAGCTATGTGACAATTTTATAATCGCTATATTTTCTGCACTTTTGGGAGAATCGGATCCCAAGAGCCTTCTTAGCTTAGTAAATATTTTTCAGGAAATATCAGCTTCTAATTGGTTAATAAACACACAAGTGGGCGTTGCAATCCACCTACGCAAAATATATTTTTCCAGCGCGTGACTAAGTCAAGTTTCCCGCCAAGGCGCTCTGATCCTGTCACGTGATTACATTATCTATAAAAGCAAACACGAATTTGCCTCTTTCTCTCTTTCTTCTCTGAATTATCGTCTTGACCTTGCGGTCAGACGTTAAAGAATATTACCAACATATAAGTACGTACGAATATTCACCACAATACGTACGTTCACACACACGCATACACAAACGTTCACACACACGCACACACAAACGTTCAAACACAAACGTTCACACACAAACGTTCACACACACATACACAATGTTAACTGTCTATGTGCCTTGTAAATGTTTTGTTTAATACATATATATTTGTTTATATATATATCGGTCTTGTTTGTTTGTCTTCCTTATTTTCAGTTGGACTTAATCCAAGTCCAACATTCTATTGTAGTTAGACCTTCTTCTAGCAGGAAATACAAACGCACGAGTTTTCTTTACATCTTCATCCCTCCCGGTCCTCTACATAATGGTGACCGCCGACGTGATCTTGCAAAGGAAAGCCAATAATCAACATAATGGCCCGCTACAATACTAAGCTATTTTATGACTGTCGTTGGGGACATTGTTTGAAAACCTAATATGGTTTGAGTTCAAAACTTTGCTTAGTAAATTACTACGGTGAATATGTGTCCAAGTAGACTATGAGCGCGTGTTTAGAAGGGGTTAGAACGTTCGCTTTCCGATCATGAGGCCCTGGTTCGAATCTCACCGTGGGTGATTTACCAGGAAGAAGACTTCTTGATGTTATCAGCCTGGGGAGGTGATCCCAGCGAGCGGCACCTTTGGAAAATGGCTGAAAACAATACTCCACTGGTTGACCCAAGCCTTGCGAGTGAAATTTGGTAGATTGGACGATTTAGCAGTCGTTGATGGCTGCGCAAGTCATCGTGGCCGAGAGTTTGAGCACACAGACTGTTGATCACACCAGATACTACTACTTTCTTTCTCAGAAATTGTAACTATGGTCCGCTTAGCATAGTTGCAATAAAAACCACAGGTGGGCTCTGTGGGTATTGAACAAACGAAAAATCTGCCTGAGCAGCATCTGCAACAGGGATTGGCTATCCGCCCTAGTAGACAGGAATACTCGGATGATCAATGAATCTTTGGCTTTGTGCCAAATAAATTTCTGTTCATAAATATGTGGTCTTGTGTCACAATATGTTTATGATTCTATTGATGTCACCTTGTGCCAGACAAATTTTATATTAATAAATCCATGGCTTTGTGAAAGATTAACATTACGTTATTAAATAAGTGGCCTTATGCCAGACAAAGGCTATGTAAATGAATATGTCAACTTGAGCCACATTTAGTCTGTTTTAATAAAATTGTGGTCTTATGCCAAACACGTTAGATCTGTGTCTGTAGCCTTATGTAAGATAACGGTTCTATTAATAAATATATTACAAGACAAATGTTACATGATTAAATATTTTATTTTCCGGCTTACAAGATGCACTTTTTTTTCCTGAAAAATACTCTGAAAAATACATGTGCGTCTTCCAAGACGAATGTAAGTCAACGCCCAGGCTCAAGTAAGCTTGGACGGTCACCTGATTGGCTTGACTGATAGGGACGTCGATTTTTATGTTGAGTCATTACACTATAATGTTAGTTATCTATCTAATTCAGCCTTTTATATGATATAACATCAGTATTTAGCTGTTGCAAGTATTTCCATTTTCCTTCCTGGAGCCGAGCCACAAACTTAAATATGCTTTGTTTACTAGGAGCGGCGGGAGCCTTTCTGCTCTTGACTAGTATGTCATTGCCATACAAACAAAATTGGACGAGTGATTAATGTAAACAATACGTGGCGCCAGTATGTGAGGGACACATGGTGAATGTGTTGTTGTATGAGAATGACTTTTTTTTCCTTAGAAATTTATTTCCAATATTAGGGTGCTCTTTCCAAACCATAGCTTTGTAAGCCGGAAAAGCAGAGACCATTAAATACCGTGGACATCTCATTGTCGTTCTCCATTTAACAAATGGCAACTGAAAAATGAAACAATTCAGACTATATAATGATTACCGTTGTGTATTTATTTATTTATACCTTTTGTCTCACGCACTATAATGAAAAGGGAGGCAAATCAAATTAAGGTAGTAAACTTATGAATTGTTACTTTCATTAATCTTTTATACATTTTTATAAATAAAATTTATCTTTATCAATAAATTATTTATCTTTAGATAAAATTAGTCCCCTAGCAAAACCGAGTACTTCTGCTTGAACATATACAACTTTGTAAATAACTGAACAGCAAGCAACACTTAAAAAAATAACTGTGGTTGTGATTAATCTATGTTTCGGAAATAAAGATATATGTTGTAGAATAGCAAATTAAAAAACAAAAGAAAACACTTGTTTTTCTGAAATCAAATAATTTTTTTTTTATTTTTATCTAGGGCGGACGTAGTAGACGAAAATTATGGCAACATTTCATTTGCAAATTCTTTTTTGAAAAAGAGAATTTCCTTTGTATTTCGTCTTTCTAGGTGGGAAGTACAAAAACTGATTAATAAGGATTTTTTTTTCAAGCATAACGTGTGATTTTTTTAAATTTCTTTTACGATGAATAGATATAAATGTGGAACGAAAAGGAAAAAAAAAGCTTCGTTAGGCAATGACTTGAAGCATAACGAGAAAACATGCTGATGTAATGAAAACTCTGAAAAACATTTGAATTTGAAAGGTCATTAAAGGTTATTAAAAAATGAATCACTCGGAGAATGTGTTTATGCAACATTCTTTAAAATTATTTGACTTGCGGTTAAATTCTTGATCGGGATTCAAGCGAATCGACAAGGGGTTAGCTTGAATAATGGATAAAACTTAGACATACAATTAGGTAAAAGAAAGCTTCTAAGAATTATTCTGTTTTTATTAAAGCAAAAAGGGCAACTTACAAAGAAGAAGAAGTGATCAACCTTGAAGAGCTTTAGAATCAACCTTTTGCAGAATTCATTTTGGTGAATCAAAACTGCCAGATTTTTCTTTTATAGCTAACCTTTCGAGATGAATGAAAATTTTGTCGCCGTCGTCATTAATCCAACGGTATTTGGAAGTAAGCGCATTTTCACTGTAAGCGCCGTCTCTTTTTCGTTTCAGCAGTCGCTAATATGGTGACGTATATTCTTTTACTCCTGGGGTTCTGAAGATAAAACTGAGTGTTTGGTGTAAAGTTTTATCGTTATTAATTAAGTAATGAAGTCTTACCTAAAATAATCCATTTCAAACGCTTTCTGCTTTTAACAGAAAGATTTTTTTCCATTTGAAAAAACTACGAAACCTATAAGTTGTTTGGAAAAACGATAAATGACATAAATGCAAAAGACAAATTACAATTGAGAAATGAAGAAAAAAAAGCCTACACTGATAAAGGAACGAAACAGAATCTTACAATAGAGAAATGATGAAAAAAAAGCCTACACTAATAAATGAACGAAACAGAATCTTACAATTGAGAAATGAAGAAAAAAAAGCCTACACTGATAAAGGAACGAAACAGAATCTTACAATAGAGAAATGATGAAAAAAAGCCTGCACTCATAAATGAACGAAACAGAATCTTACAATTGAGAAATGAAGAAAAAAAAGCCTACACTGATAAAGGGACGAAACAGAATCTTACAATAGAGAAATGATGAAAAAAAAGCCTACACTCATAAATGAACGAAACAGAATCTTACAATTGAGAAATGAAGAAAAAAGAAGCCTACACTCATAAATGAAGGAAGCAGAATCTTACAATTGAGAAATGAAGAAAAAAGAAGCCTACACTCATAAATGAACGAAATAGAATCTTGCAATTGAGAAATGAAGAAAAAAGAAGCCTACACTCATAAATGAAGGAAACAGAATCTTACAATTGAGAAATGAAAAAAAAAGAAGCCTACACTCATAAATGAACGAAACAGAATCTTGCAATTGAGAAATGAAGAAAAAGGAAGCCTACACTCATAAATAAACGAAACAGAATTTTACAATTGAGAAATGAAGAAAAAAGAAGCTTACACTCATAAATGAACGAAACAGAATCTTACAAAAGAGAAATGATGAAAAAAAAGCCTACACTCATAAATGAACGAAACAGATTCTTACAATTTAGAAATGAAGAAAGAAGAAGCCGACACTCATAAATGAACGAAACAGAATCTAACAATAGAGAAATGAAGAAAAAAGAAGCCTACACTCATAAATAAACGAAACAGAATTTTACAATAGAGAAATGAAGAAAAAAGAAGCCTTCACTCATAAATAAACGAAACAGAATCTTACAATTGAGAAATGAAGAAAAAAGAAGTCTACACTCATAAATGAACGAAACAGAATCTTACAATTGAGAAATGAAGAAAAAAGAAGCCTACACTCATAAATGAACGAAACAGAATCTTACAATTGAGAAATGAAGAAAGAAGAAGCCGACACGCATAACTGAAGGAAACAGAATCTTACAATTGAGAAATGAAGAAAAAAGAAGCCTACACTCATAAATGAACGAAACAGAATCTTACAATTGAGAAATGAAGAAAAAAGAAGCCTACACTCATAAATGAACGAAACAGAATCTTACAATTGAGAAATGAAGAAAGAAGAAGCCGATACTCATAAATGAACGAAACAGAATCTAACAATTGACAAAAGAAGAAAAAAGAAGCCTACACTCATAAATGAAGGAAACAGAATCTAACAATTGAGAAATGAAGAAAGAAGATGTCTACACTCATAAATGAACGAAACAGAATCTTACAATTGAGAAATGAAGAAAAAAGAAGCCTAGACTCATAAATGAACGAAACAGAATCTTAAAACTGCGAAATGAAGAGATAAGAAGCCGACACTCATAAATGAAGGAAACAGAATCTTACAATAGAGAAATGATGAAAAAGAAGCCTACACTCATAAATGAACGAAACAGAATCTTACAATAGAGAAATGAAGGAAAAAGAAGCCTACACTCATAAATAAACGAAACAGAATCTTACAATTGAGAAATGAAGAAAGAAGAAGCCGACACTCATAAATGAACGAAACAGAATCTAACAATTGAGAAATGAAGAAAAAAGAAGCCTACACTCATAAATGAAGGAAACAGAATCTAACAATTGAGAAATGAAGAAAAAAGAAGCCTACACTCATAAATGAACAAAACAGAATCGTACAATTGACAAATGAAGAAAAAAGAAGCCTACACTCATAAATGAACGAAACAGAATCTTACAATTGAGAAATGAAGAAAAAAGTAGCCTACACTTATAAATGAACGAAACAGAATTTTACAATAGAGAAATGAAGAAAAAAGAAGCCTACACTCATAAATGAACGAAACAGAATCTTACAACTGCGAAATGAAGAAAAAAAAAGCCTACACTCATAAATGAAGGAAACAGAATCTTACAATTGAGAAATGAAGAAAAAAGAAGCCTACACTCATAAATGAAGGAAACAGAATCTTACAATAGAGAAATGATGAAAAAAAAGCCTACACTCATAAATGAACGAAACAGAATTTTATAATTGAGAAATGAAGAAAAAAGAAGCCTACACTCATAAATGAAGAAAACAGAATCTAACAATTGAGAAATGAAGAAAAAAAAAGCCTACACTCATAAATGAACGAAACAGAATGTTACAATAGAGAAATAATGAAACCAAAGCCTATCTTCATAAATGAACGAAACAGAATCTTACAATAGAGAAATTATAAAAAAAGAAGCCTACATACATAAATGAACGAAACAGAATCTTACAATAGAGAAATTATGAAAAAAAGCCTACACTCATAAATGAACGAAACAGAATCTTACAATAGAGAAATGATGAAAAAAAAGGCTACACTCATAAATGAACGAAACATAATCTCACAATAGAGAAATGATGAAAAAGAAGCTTACATTCATAAATGAACGAAACAGAATCGTACAATAGAGAAATGATGAAACCAAAGCCTACATTCATAAATGAACGAAACAGAATCTTACAATTGAGAAATGAAGAAAAAAGAAGCTTACACTCAAAAATGAACGAAAAAGAATCTTACAATTGAGAAATGAAGAAAAAAGAAGCCTACACTCATAAATGAACGACACAGAATCTTACAATTGAGAAATGAAGAAAAAAAAAGCCTACACTCCATAAATGAACGAAACAGAATTTACAATAGAGAGATGAAAAATGAAGCCTAAAAAATGAACGAAACAGAATCTACAATTCAGAAATGAAGAAAAAAAGCCTACACATAAATGAACGAAACAGAATCTTACAATTGAGAAATGAAAAAAAAAGCCTACACTCATAAATAAACGAAACAATCTAACAATTGAGAAAAAAAGAAAAAAACTACACTCATAAATAAAGAAACAGAATCTTACAATGGAGAAATGAAGAAAAAAAAAGAAGAAAAATGAAGGAAACAGAATCTTACAATGAGAAATGAAGAAAAAGAAAAACTCATAAATGAACGAAACAGAATCTTACACAGAGAAATGAAAAAAAAAAAGCCTACACTCATAAATGAACGAAACAGAATCTTACAATTGACAAATGAAGAAAAAGAAGCCTACACTCATAAATGAACAGAAACAGAATCTTACAATTGAGAAATGAAGAAAAAAAGAAGCCTACACTCATAAATGAACGAAACAGAATCTAACAATAGAAATGAAGAAAAAATTGATAAATGAAGAAAAAAAATTGAGAAATGAAGAAAACACTCATAAATGAACGAAACAGAATCTAACAATTGAGAAATGAAGAAAAAAAAGCCTACACTCATAAATGAACGAAACAGAATCTAACAATAAGAAATGAAGAAAAAAAAAGAAACACTCATAAATGAAGGAAACAATTGAGAAATGAAATGAAAAAAAAGAAGCCTACACACTCATAAATGAAGGAAACAGAATCTTACAATTGAGAAATGAAGAAAAAAAAGTAGACCTCATAAATGAACGAAACAGAATCTTACAATTGAGAAATGAAGAAAAAAATGCCTACATAAATAAAAACAGAATCTTACAATTGAGAAATGAAGAAAAAGAAGCCTACACTCATAAATGAACGAAACAGAATCTAACAATTGAGAAATGAAGAAAAAGAAGCTGACACTCATAAATGAAGGAAAACAGAATCTAACAATAAGAAATGAAAAAAAACTCATAAATGAACGAAACACTCATAAAAAGAAAACAGAATCTTACAATTGAGAAATGAAGAAAAAAAGCCTACACTCATAAATGAACGAAACAGAATCTTACAATAGAGAAATGAAAAAAATGAATAAATGAAGAAACAGAATCTTACAATGAGAAATGAAGAAATAAATGAACATAAAACAGAAAAACAATTGAGAAATGAAGAAAAAAGAAGCCTACACTCATAAATGAACGAAACAGAATCTTACAATTGAGAAATGAAGAAAAAAGAAGCCTACACTCATAAATGAAGGAAACAGAATCTTACAATTGAGAAATGAAGAAAAAAAGAACCTACACTCATAAATGAACGAAACAGAAATTTTTACAATAATGAAAGAAAAAAGAAGAAACTCATAAATAAACGAAACAGAAATGAGAAAGAAAAAAAGCCTACACTCATAAAAAACGAAACAGAATCTTACAATTGAGAAATGAAGAAAAAAGAAGCCTACACTCATAAATGAACGAAACAGAGAATCTTACAATTGAGAAATGAAGAAAAAAGAAGCCTACACTCATAAATGAACGAAACAGAATCTAACAATTGAGAAATGAAGTCATAAAAAAAAAGAATCTAACACTGATAAATGAACGAAAACAGAATCTTACAATAGAGAAACAAAGAAAAAAAAGCCTACACTCATAAATGAACGAAAAAACAGAATCTTACAATTGAGAAAAAATGAAGAAAAGAAGCCTACACTCATAAATGAACGAAACAGAATCTTACAATTGATAAAATGAAGAAAAAAGAAGCCTACACACATAAATGAACGAAACAGAATCTTACAATTGAGAAATGAAGAAAGAAGAAGCCGACACGCATAAATGAACGAAACAGAATCTTACAATTGAGAAATGAAGAAAAAGAAGCCTACACTCATAAATGAACGAAACAGAATCTTACAATTGAGAAATGAAGAAAAAAAAAAGCCTACACTCATAAATGAACAAAACAGAATCTTACAATTGAGAAATGAAGAAAAAGAAGAAAATGAAGGAAACACTCATAAATGAACGAAAAAGAATCATAAATGAACGAAAACAATTGACAAAAGAAATGAAGAAAAAAAGAAGCCTACACTCATAAATGAAGGAAAACAGAATCTTACAATTGAGAAATGAAGAAAGAATGACACGCATAAATGAAGGAAACAGAATTTACAATTGAGAAATGAAGAAAAAAGAAGCCTACACTCATAAATGAACGAAACAGAATCTTACAATTGAGAAATGAAGAAAAAAAGAAGCCAACACTCATAAATGAACGAAACAGAATCTAACAATTGAGAAATGAAGAAAAAAAAGCCTACACTCATAAATGAACGAAACAGATCTAACAATAGAGAAATGAGAAAAAAAAAAGCCTACACTCATAAATGAACGAAAAAGAATCTTACAATAGAGAAATGAAGAAAAAAGAAGCCTACACTCATAAATAAACGAAACAGAATCTTACAATTGAGAAATGAAGAAAAAAGAAGCCTACACTCATAAATGAAGGAAACAGAATCTAACAATTGAGAAATGAAGAAAAAGAAGCCTACACTCATAAATGAACATAAAACAGAATCTTACAATTGAGAAATGAAGAAAAAAAGCCGACACTCATAAATGAACGAAACAGATCTAACAATAGAGAAAAAATGAATGAACGAAAAAAATTTTACAATTGAGAAAAAAAAAAAAACAGAATCAACATTCAGAAATGATGAAAAAAGCCTACACTCATAAAATGAACGAAACAGAATCTTACAATTGAGAAATGAAGAAAAAGAAGCCTACACTCATAAATGAACGAAACAGAATCTAACAATTGAGAAATGAAGAAAAAAAGAAGCCTACACTCATAAATAAACGAAACAGAATCTTACAATGGAGAAATGAAGAAAAAAGCCTACACTCATAAATGAACGAAACAGAATCTTACAATTGAGAAATGAAAAAAAAAGCCTACACTCATAAATGAACGAAATAGATTCTTACAATAGAGAAATGAAGAAAAAAGTAGCCTACACTCATAAATAAACGAAACAGATTCTTACAATTTAGAAATGAAGAAAGAAGCCGACACTCATAAATGAACGAAAAAGAATCTTACAATTGAGAAACGAAGAAAAAAGAAGCCTACACTCATAAATGAACAAAACAGAATCTTACAATTGAGAAACGAAGAAAAAAGAAGCCTACACTCATAAATGAACAAAACGGAATCTTACAATGGAGAAATGAAGAAAAAAGTAGCCTACACTCATAAATGAAGGAAACAGAATCTTACAATTGAGAAATGAAGAAAAAAAAAAGCCTACACTCATAAATAAACGAAACAGAATCTTACAATTGAGAAATGAAGAAAAAAAAGCCTACACTCATAAATAAATGAAACAGAATCTTACAATTGAGAAATGAAGAAAAAAAGAAGCCTACACTCATAAATGAACGAAACAGAATCTTACAATTGAGAAATGAAAAAAAAAGAAGCCTACACTCATAAATGAACAGAAACAGAATCTTACAATTGAGAAATGAAGAAAAAAGAAGCCTACACTCATAAATAAAGGAAACAGAATCTAACAATTGAGAGATGAAGAAAAAAGAAGTAGCCTACACTCATAAATGAACGAAACAGAATTTACAATTGAGAAATGAAGAAAAAAAGAAGCCTACACTCATAAATGAACGAAACAGAATCTAACAATTGAGAAATGAAGAAAAAGAAGCCTACACTCATAAATGAACGAAACAGAATCTAACAATTGAGAAAATGAAGAAAAAAGAAGCCTACACTCATAAATGAACGAAAACAGAATCCAACAATTGAGAAATGAAGAAAAAAAAGCCTACACTCATAAATGAACGAAACAGAATCTTACAATAGAGAAATGAAGAAAAAGAAGCCTACACTCATAAATAAACGAAACAGAATCTTACAATAGAGAAATGAAAAAAAAGAAGCCTACACTCATAAATGAACGAAACAAGAATCTTACAATTGAAAGAGAAATGAAGAAAAAGAAGCCTACACTCATAAAAATGAACGAAACAGAATCTTACAATTGAGAAATGAAGAAAAAAAGCCGACACTCATAAATGAACGAAACAGAATCTAACAATTGAGAAATGAAGAAAAAAAAAGCCTACACTCATAAATGAACGAAACAGAATCTTACAATTGAGAAAATGAAGAAAAAAAGCCTACACTCATAAATGAACGAAACAGAATCTTACAATTGAGAAATGAAGAAAAAGAAGCCTACACACATAAATGAACGAAACAGAATCTTACAATAGAGAAAATGAAACACTCATAAATGAACGAAACAGAATCAATGAGAAATGAAGAAAAAGAAACATAAATGAACGAAACAGAATCTTAAAATTGAGAAATGAAAAAAAGAAGCCTACACTCATAAATGAACATAAAAACAGAATCTTACAATTGAGAAATGAAGAAAAAAGAAGCCTACACTCATAAATGAACGAAAAAATCTTACAATTGAAAAATGAAGAAAAAAGAAGCCTACAGTCATAAATGAACGAAACAGAATCTTACAATTGAGAAATGAAGAAAAAAGAAGCTTACAATTCATAAATAAACGAAACATAAATGAATGAATCTAAAAATAGAGAAAAAGAAAAAAGAAGCCTCACACTCATAAATGAACGAAACAGAATCTTACAATTGAGAAATGAAGAAAAAAAAAGAAGCCTACATTCATAAATGAAGGAAACAGAATCTTACAATTGAGAAATGAAGAAAAAAGAAGCCTACACTCATAAATGAACGAAACAGAATCTTACAATAGAGAAATGAAAAAAAAAAGCCTACACTCATAAATGAACGAAACAGAATCACAATTGAGAAATGAAGAAAAAGAAGCCGACACACATCGAAAACAGAATAAATGAGAAATGAAGGAAAAAACAGAATCTTAAAATTGAGAAAATGAAGAAAAAAAAGCCTACACTCATAAATGAACGAAACAGAATTTTACAATTGAGAAATGAACGAAAAAAGAAGTCTACACTCATAAATGAACGAAACAGAATCTTAAAACTGAGAATGAAAAAAAAGCCTACACTCATAAATGAACGAAAAGAATCTTACAATTGGAGAAATGAAGAGAAAAGAAGCCTACACTCATAAATGAAGGAAACAGAATTCACAATTGAGAAATGATGAAAAAAACACTCATAAATGAACGAAACAGAATCTTACAATTGAGAAATGAAGAAAAAGAAGCCTACACTCATAAATGAACGAAACAGAATCTTAAAATTGAGAAATGATGAAAAAAAAAGCCGACACTCATAAATGAACGAAACAGAATCAAAAATTGAGAAATGAAGAAAAAAAAAGAAGCTTACACTCATAAAATAAACGAAACAGAATTTTTACAATTGAGAAATGAAAAAAAAGAAGCCTACACTCATAAATGAACAAAACAGAATCTAACAATTGAGAAATGAAGAAAAAAAGAAGCCTACACTCATAAATGAACGAAACAGAATCTTACAATTGAGAAATGAAGAAAAAAGAAGCCTACACACATAAATGAACGAAACAGAATTTACAATTGAGAAATGAAGAAAAAAAAGCCTACACTTCATAAATGAACGAAACAGAATCTAACAATTGAGAAAATGAAGAAAAGAAGCCTACACTCATAAATGAACGAAACAGAATCACACAATAGAGAAATGAAGAAAAGAAGTCGACTCTATAAATGAATTGAAACAGAATCTAACAATAGAGAAAAAGAAAAAAGAAGCCTACACCCATAAATGGAAACAGAATCTAAAAATTGAGAAATGAAGAAAAAGAAGCCTACACTCATAAATAAACGAAACAGAATCTTACAATTGAGAAATGAAGAAAAAAAGTCTACACTCATAAATGAACGAAACAGAATCTAACAATTGAGAAATGAAGAAAAAGAAGCCTACACTCATAAATGAACGAAACAGAATCTAACAATTGAGAAATGAAGAAAAAAAGCCTACACTCATAAATGAACGAAACAGAATCAACAATAGAGAAATGAAGAAAAAAGAAGCCTACACTTAAATAAATGAAGGAAACAGAATCTTACAATTCAGAAATGAAAGAAGAAGCCTACACTCATAAATGAACGAAACAGAATCTTACAATTGAGAAATGAAAAAAAGAAGCCTACACTCATAAATGAACGAAACAGAATCTTACAATTGAGAAATGAAGAAAAAGAAGCTAACAATAAATGAGAATCTAAAGAAAAAAGAAGAAAAAAGCCTACACTCATAAATGAAGGAAACAGAATTTTATAATTGAGAAATGAAGAAAAAAAAGCCTACACTCATAAAATGAACGAAAACAGAATCTTACAAAGAAAATGAAGGAAAAGAAGCCTACACTCATAAATGAACAAAACAGAATCTTACAATTGAGAAATGAAGAAAAAAAAGCCTATACTCATAAATGAACGAAACAGAATTTTACAATAGAGAAATGAAGAAAAAAAGAAGCCTACACTCATAAATGAACAAAACAGAATCTTACAGAATGGAGACAATGAAAGAAAAAAGAAGCCTACACTATAAAAAAGCAAACAGAATCTTACAATTGAGAAATGAAAAAAAAGCCTACACACATAAATGAACGAAACAGAATCTTACAATTGAGAAATGAAGAAAAAAAAAAGCCTACACTAAATGAACGAAACAGAAATAATTGAGAAATGAAGAAAAAAGAAGCCTACACTCATAAATGAACGAAACAGAATCTAACAATTGAGAAATGAAAAAAAGAAGCCTACACTCATAAATGAAGGAAACAGAATCTTACAATTGAGAAATGAAGAAAAAAAAGCCTACACTCATAAATGACGGAAACAGAATCTCACAATTGAGAAATGAAAAAAAAGTAGCCTACACTCATAAATGAACGAAACAGAATCTAACAATTGAGAAATGAAGAAAAAAGAAGCCTACACTCATAAATGAACGAAACAGAATTTTACAATTGAAAAAATGAAAAAAAAAGCCTACACCCATAAAATGAACGAAACAGAATCTAAAATTGAAAAATGAAGAAAAAAGAAGCTTACAATGACACTTATAAATGAAGGAAACAGAATTTTACAATAGAGAAATGAAGAAAATGATGAAAAGAAGTCTACACTCATAAATGAACGAAACAGAATCTTACAATTGAGAAATGAAGAAAAAAGCCTACACTCATAAATGAACGAAACAGAATCTTACAATTAAGAAATGAAGAAAAAGAAGCCTACACTCATAAATGAAGGAAACAGAATCTTACAATTGAGAAATGAAGAAAAAAAAAGCCTACACTCATAAATGAACGAAACAGAATTTTACAATTGAGAAATGAAGAAAAAAAAAAGCCGACACTCATAAATGAACGAAACAGAATCTAACAATTGACAAAATGAAGAAAAAAAAGCCTACACTCATAAATGAACAAAACAGAATCTTAAAATTGAGAAATGAAGAAAAAAAAAGATTCTACATTCAGAAAAAAATAAAATAAAAAACAGAATCTTACAATTGAGAAATGAAATGAAAAAAAGAATCTTACAATTACACTCATAAAATGAACGAAACAGAATCTTACAATTGAGAAATGAAGAAAAAAAGGCAACACTCATAAATGAAGGAAACAGAATCAATTGAAATAACAATTGAGAAAATGAAGAAAAAGAAGCTGACACTCATAAATGAAGGAAACAGAATCTTACAATTGAGAAATGAAGAAAAAGAAGCCTACACTCATAAATGAACGAAACAGAATCTTACAATTGAGAAATGAAGAAAAAGAAGCCTACACTCATAAATAAACGAAACAGAATTTTTACAATTGAGAAATGAAGAAAAAAAAACACTCATAAAAATGAACAGAATCTAACAAACAGAATTCAACAATGAAATGAAAAAAACAATTGAAAATAAAGAAAAAGCCTACACTCATAAATGAACGAAACAGAATCAACAGAACAATTGAGAAATGAAGAAAAAAGAAGCCTACACTCATAAATGAACAAAACAAGAATCGTGCAATTGAACAAATGAAGAAAAAAAAGAATAAAATGAACGAAACAGAATCCCCACAATTGAGAAATGAAGAAAAAAGAAGCCTACACTCATAAATGAACGAAACAGAATTTTACAATAGAGAAATGAAGAAAAAAGAAGCCTACACTCATAAATGAACGAAACAGAATCTTACAATTGCGAAATGATGAAAAAAAGCCTACACTCATAAATGAACGAAAAAGAATCTTACAATAGAGAAATGAAGAAAAAAGAAGCCTATACTCATAAATAAACGAAACAGAATCTTACAATTGAGAAACGAAGAAAAAAGAAGCCTACACTCATAAATGAACAAAACGGAATCTTACAATGGAGAAATGAAGAACAAAGAAGCCTACACTCATAAATGAAGGAAACAGAATCTTACAATAGAGAAATGATGAAAAAAAAAGCCTACACTCATAAATGAACGAAACAGAATCTAACAATTGAGAAATGAAGAAAAAAGTAGCCTACACTCATAAATGAAGGAAACAGAATCTTACAATTGAGAAATGAAGAAAAAAAGCCTACCTCATAAATGAACGAAACAGAATCTTACAATTGAGAAATGAAGAAAAAAGAAGCATAAATGACATACATAAATGAAGGAAACAGAATCTTACAATAGAAAAATGATGAAAAAGAAGCCTACACTCATAAATGAACGAAACAGAATCTTACAATTGAGAAATGAAGAAAAAAAGCCTACACTCATAAATGAAGGAAACAGAATCTTACAATTAAGAAATGAAGAAAAAGAAGCCTACACTTCAATAAATGAAGAAAAAGAGACACTCATAAATGAAGGAAACAGAATTTACAATAGAGAAATGAAGAAAAAAAGCCTACACTCATAAATGAAGGAAACAGAATTTTATAATTGAGAAATGAAGAAAAAGAAGCCTACACTCATAAATGAACGAAACAGAATTTAACAATTGAGAAATGAAGAATCTTAAAAAAAAGCCTACACTCATAAATGAACGAAACAGAATCTAACAATAGAGAAATGAAGAAAAAAGCCTACACTCATAAATGAACGAAACAGAATCTTACAATAGAGAAATGAAGAAAAAGAAGCTCATAAATAAACGAAACAGAATTCAACAATTGAGAAAATGAAAAAAAAGAAACCTACACTCATAAATGAACGAAACAGAATTCTTACAATAGAGAAAATGAATGAAAAAGGCTACACTCATAAATGAACGAAAAAAAGAATCTTACAATAGAGAAATGAAAAAAGAAGCTATATTCATAAAATGAACGAAACAGAATCTTACAATTGAAAAAGAAAAAAGAAAAGCTACACACTCATAAATGAACGAAACAGAATCTTACAATTGAGAAATGAAGAAAAAAAAAGCCTACACTCATAAATGAACGAAAACAGAATCTTACAATTGAGAAAAAAAATGAAAAAAAAGCATACATGAAGAAATAAATAAACGAAAAACAGAATCTAACAATAATTGAGAAATGAAGAAAAAGAAGCCTACACTCATAAATGAACGAAAATTTGATCAGAATAGAGAGATGAAGAAAAAGTAAGCCTACACTCATAAATGAATGAAACAGAATCTTACAATTGAGAAATGAAGAAAAAAAAGCCTACACACATAAATGAACGAAACAGAATCTTACAATGAGAGAAATGAAAAAAAGAAGAAGCTGACACTCAATTTAAAAATGAACGAAACAGAATCTAATAATAGAGAAATGAAAAAAAGAAGCCTACACTCATAAATATGAAGGAAACAGAATTTTACAATAGAAAATGAAGAAAAAAGAATCTTCACTCATAAATAAACGAAACAGAATTTGAAATAATTGAGAAATGAAGAAAAAAAGAAGCCTACACTCATAAATGAACGAAACAGAATCTACAATTGAGAAATGAAGAAAAAAGAAGCCGACACTCATAAATGAACGAAACAGAATCTTACAATTGAGAAATGAAGAAAAAGAAGCCGACACTCATAAAAACAGAAACAAGAAACAATTGAAGAAAACAGAATTGTTAAATTGAGAAATGAAGGAAGCCTACACGCATAACTGGAAGGAAACAGAATCTTACAATTGAGAAATGAAGAAAAAAGAAGCCTACACTCATAAATGAAGGAAACAGAATCTCATAAAGAGAGAAATGATGAAAAGAAGCCGACACTCATAAATGAACGAAACAGAATCTTACAATAGAATAATGATGAGAAATGAAAGAAAAGAATCTTACAATAGAAATGAAGGGAAAAAAGAAGCCTACACTCATAAATAAACGAAACAGAATTCACAATTGAGAAATGAAGAAAAAAGAAGTTGACACTCATAAATGAACGAAACAGAATCTAATAATTGAGAAATGAAGAAAAAGAAGTTTACACTCATAAATGAAACAGAATCTAACATTGAGAAATGAAAAAAAGAAGCCTACATATAAATGAAAAAACAGAATCGTAGTAATTGGAAAATGAAAAAAAAGAAGCTTACACCATAAATGAACGAAACAGAATTACAATTGAGAAATGAAGAAAAAGTAACACTCATAAATGAACGAAACAGAATTTACAACAGAGAAATGAAAAAAAGAAGCCTATCTAAATGAACGAAACAGAATCTTACAATGAGAAATGATGAAAAAAAAAAGCCTACACTCATAAATGAACGAAAAAGAATCTTACAATAGAGAAATGAAAAAAAAGAAGTTTATACTCAAAAAATAAACGAAACAGAATCTTTACAATTGAGAAACGAAGAAAAAGAAGCTTACACTCATAAATGAACAAAACGGAATCTTACAATGGAGAAATGAAGAAAAAAAAGCCTACACTCATAAATGAAGGAAAACAGAATCTTACATAGAGAAATGATGAAAAAAAAAGCCTACATTCAAAAAAAAAATGAACGAAACAGAATCTTACAATTGAGAAATGAAGAAAAAAGAAGCCTACATTCATAAATGAACGAAACAGAATCAGACAATAGAGAAATGAAGAAAAAAAAGCCTACACTCATAAATGAACGAAACAGAATCTTACAATAAAGAAATGAAGAAAAAAAAGCCTACACTCATAAATGAACGAAACAGAATCTACACAATTGAGAAATGAAGAAAAAAAGCCTACACTCATAAATGAACGAAACAGAATCTTACAATTTAAAAAATGAAGAAAAAAAAGCCCGACACTCATAAATGAAGAAACAGAATCTAACAATAGAGAAATGATGAAAAAAAGCCTACACTCATAAATAAACGAAACAGAATTTTACAAATGAGAAATGAAAAAAAATAAGCCTACACTCATAAATGAAAACGAAACAGAATCTTACAATTGAGAAAATGAAGAAAAAGAAGCCTACACTCATAAATGAACGAAACAGAATCTTACAATTGAGAAATGAAGAAAAAAAAAGCCTAAACACTCATAAAATGAACGAAACATAAAATTTTACAATAGAAAAAAAGAAAAAAAAAAAGCTACACTCATAAATAAAAGAAGCAGAATTCAACAATTGAGAAATGAAGAAAAAAAAGCCTACATTCATAAATGAACGAAACAGAATCTTACAATAGAGAAATGACCAAAGCCTACATAAATAAAGAAAGCAAGAATCTTACAATTGAGAAATGAAAAAAAAAAGCCTACACTCATAAATGAACGAAACAGAATCTTACAATAGAGAAATGATGAAAAAAAAGCCTACACTCATAAATGAACGAAACAGAATCTTACAATTGAGAAATGAAGAAAAAAGAAGCCTACACTCATAAATGAAGGAAACAGAATCTAACAATTGAGAAATGAAGAAAAAAGAAGCCTACACTCATAAATGAACGAAACAGAATCTAACAATTGAGAAATGAAGAAAAAAGAAGCCTACACTCATAAATGAAGGAAACAGAATCTTACAATTGAGAAATAAAAAAAGAAGATGCCTACACTCATAAATGAACGAAACAGAATCTAGTAATTGAGAAATGAAGAAAAAAGAAGCTTACACTCATAAATGAATGAAACAGAATCTTACAAATGAGAAATGATGAAAAAAAAGCCTACACTCATAAATGAACGAAACAGAATCTTACAATTGAGAAATGAAAAAAAAAGTAGCCTACACTCATAAATGAACGAAATAGAATCTTGCAATTGAGAAATGAAGAAAAAAGAAGCCTACACTCATAAATGAAGGAAAAAGAATCTTACAATTGAGAAATGAAAAAAAAAAGCCTACACTCATAAATGAACAAACAGAAACAATTGAGAAATGAAGAAAAAGAAGCTTACACTCATAAATGAAGGGAAACAGAATCTTACAAGAGAAATGATGAAAAAAAAAGCCTACACTCATAAATGAACGAAACAGAATCTTACAATAGAGAAATGAAGGAAAAAAAGCCTACATATCAAAAATGAACGAAACAGAATCTTACAATAGAGAAATGATGAAAAAGAAGCCTATATTCATAAAATGAAGGAAACAGAATAACAATAGAGAAATGAAGAAAAAAAAAGCCTACACTCATAAATGAACGAAACAGAATCTTACAATAAAGAAATGATGAAAAAAAAAGCCTACACTCATAAATGAACGAAACAGAATCTTACAATTGAGAAATGAAGAAAAATGAAGAAACCTACACTCATAAATGAACGAAACAGATTCTGAACGAAACAATTGAGAAATGAAGAAAAAAGAAAAAGACACTCATAAATGAAGGAAACAGAATCTAATAACAGAGAAATGAAAAAAAAGAAGCCTGATGAAAAACAGCCTATCATAAATAAACGAAACAGAATTTTACAAAAAGAGAAATGAAAAAAAAAGAAGCCTACTACTCATAAATAAACGAAACAGAATCTTACAATTGAGAAATGAAGAAAAAAGTCTACACTCATAAATGAACGAAACAGAATCTTACAATTGAGAAAATGAAGAAAAAAAAGCCTACACTCATAAATGAACGAAACAGAATTTTACAATAGAGAAATGAAAAAAAAGCCTACACTCATAAATAAAAGAAACAGAATCTTACAATTGAGAAATGAAGAAAAGAAGAAGCCGACACTCATAAATGAAGGAAACAGAATCTTACAATTGAGAAATGAAGAAAAAAGAAGCCTACACTCATAAATAAACGAAACAGAATCTTACAATAAAGAAATTAAGAAAAAAGAAGCCTACACTCATAAATGAAGAACACAGAATCTTACAATAGAGAAATGATGAAAAAAAAAGCCTACACTCATAAATGAACGAAACAGAATCTTACAATTGAGAAATAAAAAAGAAAAAAGAACTCATAAATGACACTCATAAATGAAATGAAACAGAATCTAACAAAAGAGAAATGAAGAAAAAGAAAGCCTACACTCATAAATAAACGAAAAAGAATCTTACAATTGAGAAATGAAGAAAAAGAAGAACTCATAAATGACACTGAGAAATGAAGAAAAATGAACATAAAAACGAAAGAATCTAACAATTGAGAAATGAATTGAAAAAAAAAAAGCCTACACTCATAAATGAAGGAAACAGAAACAATAGAGAAATGATGAAACAGAATCTTACAATTGAGAAATGAAGAAAAAAGAAAAAAAGCCTACACTCATAAATGAAGGAAACAGAATCTTACAATAGAGAAAATGATGAAGAAAAAGCCTACACTCATAAAAAGAAAAGAATCCTAACAGAAAAAAAATGAACGAAAAAGAATCAATAAATGAACGAAACAGAAATACAAAGAGAAAATGAAAAAAAAAAGCCTACACTCATAAATGAACGAAACAAAACAATTGAGAAAAGAAATGAAAAAAAAGCCTACACTCATAAATGAAGGAAATGAAAGAATTGAGAAATGAAAAAAAAAGATGCCTACACTCATAAATAAACTCATTAAATGAAGAAAAACAGAATCATAAATGAATGAAAACAGAGACAAATGAAATGAAGAAAAAAAAAGCCTAAACTCATAAATGAACGAAACAGAATCTTACAATTGAGAAATGAAAAAAAGTAGCCTACACTCATAAATAAAACGAAATTACAATTGAAATGAAGAAAAAAGAAGCCGACACTCATAAATGAAGGAAAAAGAATCTAAACAATTGAGAAATGAAAAAAAAAAAGCCTACACTCATAAATGAACGAAACAGAATTTACAATATAAATGAATGAAAGAAATGAGAGAAAAAAAAGCCTACACTCATAAATGAAGAAACAGAATCTTACAACAGAGAAATGATGAAAAAAAGCCTACATTCATAAATGAACGAAACAGAATCTTACAATTGAGAAATGATGAAAAAGAAGCCTACACACATAAATGAACGAAACAGAATCTTACAATTGAGGAAATGAAGAAAAAAAAAGCCTACACTCATAAATGAACGAAACAGAATCTTACAAGAGAAATGAAGAAAAAGAAGCCTACACTCATAAATAAACAATTTAGAAATGAAGAAAGAAGAAGCCGACATCATAAATGATCGAAACAGAATCTAACAATGAGAAAAATGAAAAAAAGAAATGAAGAAAAAAACACTCATAAATGAACGAAACAGAATCTTACAATTGAGAAATGAAGAAAAAAGAAGCATACACTCATAAATGAACGAAAAAGAATCTAACAATTGAGAAATGAAGAAAAAAGAAGCCTACACTCATAAATGAACGAAACAGAATCTTACAATAGAGAAATGATGAAACCAAAGCCTACATTCATAAATGAACGAAACAGAATCTTACAATAGAGAAATTATGAAAAAAGAAGCCTACATTCATAAATGAACGAAACAGAATCTTACAATAGAGAAATTATGAAAAAAAGCCTACACTCATAAATGAACGAAACAGAATCTTACAATAAAGAAATGATGAAAAAAAAGCCTACACTCATAAATGAACGAAACAGAATCTTACAATTGAGAAATGAAGAAAAAAGAAGCCTACACTCATAAATGAACGAAACAGATTCTTACAATTTAGAAATGAAGAAGAAGCCGACACTCATAAATGAACGAAACAGAATCTAACAATAGAGAAATGAAGAAAAAAGAAGCCTACACTCATAAATAAACGAAACAGAATCTTACAATTGAGAAATGAAGAAAAATAAAGTCTACACTCATAAATGAACGAAACAGAATCTTACAACTGAGAAATGATGAAAAAAAGCCTACACTCATAAATGAACGAAACAGAATCTTACAATTGAGAAATGAAGAAAAAAGAAGCCTACACTCATAAATGAACGAAACAGAATTTTACAATAGAGAAATGAAGAAAAAAAAAGCCTACACTCATAAATAAAAGAAACAGAATCTTACAATTGAGAAATGAAGAAAGAAGAAGCCGACATCATAAATGAAGGAAACAGAATCTTACAATTGAGAAATGAAGAAAAAAGAAGCCTAAACTCATAAATAAACGAAACAGAATCTTACAATAGAGAAATTAAGAAAAAAGAAGCCTACACTCATAAATGAAGAACACAGAATCTTACAATAGAGAAATGATGAAAAAAAAAGCCTACACTCATAAATGAACGAAACAGAATCTTACAATTGAGAAATGAAGAAAATAGAAGCCGACACTCTTAAATGAAGTAAACAGAATCTAACAATAGAGAAATGAAGAAAAAAGAAGCCTACACTCATAAATAAACGAAACAGAATCTTACAATTGAGAAATGAAGAAAGAAGAAGCCGACACTCATAAATGAACGAAATAGAATCTTACAATTGAGAAATGAAGAAAAAAAAAAGAAGAACGAACAGAACTTACAATAAATGAAACACTATAAATGAAGGAAAAACAGAATCATAAATGAACGAAACAGAAATGAAGAAAAAAGAAGCCTACACTCATAAATGAAGGAAACAGAATCTTACAATAGAGAAATGATGAAAAAAAGCCTACACTCATAAATGAACGAAACAGAATCTTACAATTGAGAAATGAAGAAAAAAGAAGCCTACACTCATAAATGAACGAAACAGAATCTTACAATTGAGAAATGAAGAAAAAAGTAGCCTACACTCATAAATGAAGGAAACAGAATTTTACAATAGAGAAATGAAGAAAAAAGAAGCCTACACTCATAAATAAACGAAACATAATCATACAATTGAGAAATGAAGAAAAATAAAAAAAAAGAACGAAACATACAACAGCCTCAAAATGAACGAAACAGAATCTACAACTGAGAAATGAAAAAAAAAAGCCTACACTCATAAATGAACGAAACAGAATTTACAATTGAGAAAATGAAGAGAAATGAAGAAAAAGAAGCCTACACTCATAAATGAAGGAAGGAAACAGAATCTTACAATAGAGAAATGATGAAAAAAAAAGCCTACACTCATAAATGAACGAAACAGAATCTTACAATAGAGAAATGAAGAAAAAGAAGCCTGATACTCATAAATGAAAAAACAGAATCTTACAATTGAGAAATGAAGAAAAAAAAAAAAAGAAATGAAGAAAAAAGAAGCCTACACTCATAAATGAACAAAACAGAATCTAACAATGGAGAAATTAAGAAAAAAGAAGCCTACACTCATAAATGAACGAAACAGAATCTTACAATAGAGAAATGAAGAAAAAGAAGCCTACACTCATAAATGAACGAAACAGAATTAACAATTGAGAAATGAAAAAAAAGAAGCCTACACTCATAAATGAACGAAACAGAATATTACAATTGAAATGAAGAAAAAAAAAGCCTACACTCATAAATGAACGAAACACAATTGAGAAAATGAAGAAAAAGAAGCCTACAATTGAAAAAATGAAGAAAGAAAAAAAGAAGCCTACACTCATAAAGGAAACAGAATTTACAATAGAGAAATGAAGAAAAAAAAACAGAATCATAAATAAACGAAACAGAATCTTACAATTGAGAAATGAAAAAAAAGAACTCATAAATGAACGAAACAGAATCTACAATTGAGAAATGAAGAAAAAAAAAAAGCCTAACTCATAAATGAAGGGAAACAGAATCTTACAATTGAGAAATGAAGAAAAAAGAATTAAATGAAGGGAAACAGAGAAATGAAAAAAGACACTATAAATGAACGAAAAGAATTTTATAAAGAGAAATGAAGAAAAAAGAAAACTCATAAATAAACGAAACAGAATCTTACAATTGAGAAATGAAGAAAAAAAAAGCCTACACTCATAAATGAACGAAACAGAATCTAACAATTGAGAAATGAAAAAAAAAAGCCTACACTCATAAATGAACGAAACAGAATCTTACAATTGAGAAAATGAAGAAAAAAGAAGCCTACACTCATAAATGAAGGAAACAGAATAACTTTACTCATAAATAAATTGAGAAATGAAGAAAAAAAAAGCCTACACATAAATGAACGAAACAGAATAAATTGAGAAAAATGAAACAGAACCTTACAATTGAGAAATGAAAACAGAATCTAAAGAAAAAAAAAAGCCTACACTCATAAATGAACGAAACAGAATCTTACAATTGAGAAATGAATGAAGAAAAAGAAGCCTAAAACTCATAAATGAACGAAACAGAATCTAAACAACGAAGAGAAATGAGAAATGAAAAAAAAGAAGCCTACACTCATAAATAAACGAAACAGAATCTTACAATTGAGAAATGAAGAAAAAAAAGCCTACACTCATAAATGAACGAAACAGAATCTTACAATTGAGAAATGATGAAAAAAAGCCTACACTCATAAAAAAACAGAATCTAACAATTGAGAAAATGAAAAAAAAAAGAAGCCTACACTCATAAATGAACAAAACAGAATCTAACAATTGAGAAATGAAGAAAAAAAAGCCTACACTCATAAATAAACAGAAACAGAATCTTACAATTTGAAATGAAGAAAAAAGAAGCCTACACTCATAAATGAACAAAAAACAGAATCTAACAATTGAGAAAAATGAAGAAAAATACACCCATAAATGAAGAAAAGAAAAAGAATCTTTACAATAAATGAGAATCTTAAATGAGAAAGAAAAAAAAGAATGAACTCAAATAAATGAAGAAAAACAGAATGCCAATAGAGAAAATGAAGAAAAAAGCCTACAATAAATGAGAATCTAAAATGAAATGAAAAAAAAAGCCTACACTCATAAATGAACAAAAACAGAAAACAGAAAAATCAACAATGAAGGAAACAGAGAAATGATGAAAAAAAGAACGAAACCTACAATTGAGAAATGAAAAAAAAAGAAGCCTACACTCATAAATGAACGAAACAGAATCTTACAATTGAGAAATGAAGAAAAAGAAGCCTACACTCATAAATGAACGAAACAGAATCTTACAATTGAGAAATGAAAAAAAAAAAGTAGCCATAAACAAACAGAATCTTACATAGAGAAATGAAGGAAACAGAATTTTACAATTGAGAAATGAAAAAAAAGAAGCCTACACTCATAAATGAACAAAAACGAAACAATTGAGAAATGAAGAAAAAATCATACAATTGAAATGAAGAAAAAAAAAAGCCTACACTCATAAATGAACGAAACAGAATCTTACAATTGAGAAATGAAGAAAAAAAAGCCTACACTCATAAATGAAGGAAACAGAATCTTACAATTGAGAAATGAAGAAAAAAAAGCCTACACTCATAAATGAAGGAAACAGAATCTAACAATTGAGAAATGAAGAAAAAAAAAGCCTACACTACATAAATGAACGAAACAGAATCTTATAATACAATTGAGAAATGAAGAAAAAAAAGCCTACACTCATAAATGAACGAAACAGAATCTTACAATTGAGAGAAATGAAGAAAAAAAAAGCCTACACTCATAAATGAACAAAAACAGAATCTTACAATGGAGAAATGAAGAAAAGAAAAAAATGAAGGAAACCTACACTGAAGAAAAAAATGAAAATGAACGAAACAGAATCTTACAATTGAGAAATGAAGAAAAAAGAAGCCTACACTCATAAATGAAGGAAACAGAATCTAACAATTGAGAAATGAAGAAAAAAGTAGCCTACACTCATAAATGAACGAAACAGAATCTTACAATTGAGAAATGAAGAAAAAAAAGCCTACACTCATAAATGAACGAACCAGAATCTTACAATTGAAAAATGAAGAAAAAAGACAGCCATAAATGAACGAAACATAAATGAAAACAAAAAAGAATACACTCATAAATGAACGAAACAGAATACAATGAGAAATGAAGAAAAAGAAGCCTTCATAAATGAAGGAAACACTCATAGAGAAAAAGGAAAAACGAAACAGAATCTACAATTGAGAAATGAAGAAAAAAAAAATCATAAATGAACAAAACAGAATCTAACAATGAGAAATGAAGAAAATGAAAAAAAAAGCCAATTGAGAAATGAAGAAAAAAAACACTCATAAAATGAACAAAACAGAATCTTACAATTGAGAAATGAAGAAAAAAAAGCCGACACTCATAAATGAACGAAACAGAATCTTACAATAGAGAAATGAAGAAAAAAAAAAAGCCTACACTCATAAATGAAGGAAACAGAATCTTACAATTGAAAAATGAAGAAAAAAAAATAAACACACATAAATGAACAAAACAGAATCTTACAATTGAGAAATGAAGAAAAAAGAAGCCAACACCCATAAATGAACGAAATAGAATTTTACAATAGAGAAAAAAGAAGCCTACACTCATAAATAAACGAAACATAATCTTACAATTGAGAAATGAAGAAAAAGAAGCCTACACTCATAAATGAACGAAACAGAATCTTACAACTGAGAAATGAAGAAAGAAGTTGCCTACACTCATAAATGAACGAAACAGAATCTAATAATTGAGAAATGAAGAAAAAAGAAGCCTACACTCATAAATGAACAAAACAGAATAGTACAATTGACAAATGAAGAAAAAAGAAGCCTACACTCATAAATGAAGGAAACAGTATATTACAATAGAGAAATGATGAAAAAAAGCCTACACTCATAAATGAACAAAACAGAATCTAACAATTGAGAAATGAAAAAAAAAAGAAGCCTACACTCATAAATGAACAAAACAGAATCTAACAATTGAGAAATGAAGAACAAAGAAGCCTACACTCATAAATGAAGGAAACAGAATCTTTCAATAGAGAAATGAAGAAAAAAGAAGCCTACACTCATAAATGAAGGAAACAGAACCTTACAATTGAGAAATGAAGAAAAAAAAAAGCCTACACTCATAAATGAACGAAACAGAATCTTACAATTGAGAAATGAAGAAAAAAGAAGCCTACACTCATAAATGAAGGAAACAGAATCTAACAATTGAGAAATGAAGAAAAAAGTAGCCAACAGTCATAAATGAACGAAACAGAATCTTACAATTGAGAAATGAAGAAAAAAAAGCCTGCATTCATAAATGAACGAACCAGAATCTTATAATTGAAAAATGAAGAAAAAAGAAGCCGACACTCATAAATGAATGAAACAGAATCTTACAATAGAGAAATGATGAAAAAAAAGCCTACACTCATAAATGAACGAAACAGAATCTTACAATTGAGAAATGAAGAAAAAAGAAGCCTACACTCATAAATGAACAAAACAGAATCGTACAATTGACAAATGAAGAAAAAAGAAGCCTACACTCATAAATGAAGGAAACAGAATCTAACAATTGAGAAATGAAGAAAAAGTAGCCTACACTGATAAATGAACGAAACTGAATCTTACAATTGAGAAATGAAGAAAAACAAAAGCCTACACTCATAAATGAAGGAAACAGAATCTAACAATTGAGAAATGAAGAAAAATGAAGCCTACACTCATAAATGAAGGAAACAGAATCTTACAAGAGAAATGATGAAAAAAAAGCCTACACTCATAAATGAACGAAACAGAATCTTATAATTGAGAAATGAAGAAAAAAGAAGCCTACACTCGTAAATGAAGGAAACAGAATCTTACAATAGAGAAATGAAGAAAAAAGAAGCCTACACTCATAAATGAACGAAACAGAATCTTACAATAGAGAAATGATAAAAAAAAAGCCTACACTCATAAATGAACGAAACAGAATCTTACAATTGAGAAATGAAGAAAAAAGAAGCCTACACTCATAAATGAACGAAACAGAATCTTACAATTGAGAAATGAAGAAAAAAGAAGCCTACACTCATAAATGAACGAAACAGAATCTTACAATAGAGAAATGAAGAAAGAGGAAGCCGACACACATAAATGAAGGAAACAGAATCTTACAATTGAGAAATGAAGAAGAAAGAAGCCTATACTTGTAAATGAACGAAACAGAATCTTACAATTGAGAAATGAAGAAAAAAGAAGCTTACACTCATAAATGAAGGAAACAGAATCTAACAATTGAGAAATGAAGAAAAATTAGCCTACACTGATAAATGAACGAAACTGAATCTTACAATTGAGAAATGAAGAAAAAAAAGCCTGCACTCATAAATGAACGAACCAGAATCTTATTATTGAAAAATGAAGAAAAAAAAGCCGACACTCATAAATGAAGGAAACAGAATCTTACAATAGAGAAATGATGAAAAAAAAGCCTGCACTCATAAATGAACGAACCAGAATCTTATTATTGAAAAATGAAGAAAAAAAAGCCGACACTCATAAATGAAGGAAACAGAATCTTACAATAGAGAAATGATGAAAAAAAAGCCTACTCTCATAAATGAACGAAACAGAATCTTACAATTGAGAAATGAAGAAAAAAGAAGCCTACACTCATAAATGAACAAAACAGAATCGTACAATTGACAAATGAAGAAAAAAGAAGCCTACACTCATAAATGAAGGCAACAGAATCTAACAATTGAGAAATGAAGAAAAAAAAAGCCTACACTCATAAATGAACGAAACAGAATCTTACAATTGAGAAATGAAGAAAAAAGAAGCCTACACTCATAAATGAAGGAAACAGAATCTTACAATTGAGAAATGAAGAAAAAAGAAGCCTGCACTCATAAATGAAGGAAACAGAATATTACAATAGAGAAATGATGAAAAAAAAGCCTACACTCATAAATGAACGAAACAGAATCTTATAATTGAGAAATGAAGAAAAAAGAAGCCTACACTCGTAAATGAAGGAAACAGAATCTTACAATAGAGAAATGAAAAAAGAAGCCTACACTCATAAAATGAACGAAACAGAATCTTACAATAGAGAAATGATAAAAAAAAGCCTACACTCATAAATGAACGAAACAGAACCTTACAATTGAGAAATGAAGAAAAAAGAAGCCTACCCTCATAAATGAACGAAACAGAATCTTACAATTGAGAAATGAAGAAAAAAGAAGCCTACACTCATAAATGAACGAAACAGAATCTTACAATAGAGAAATGAAGAAAGAGGAAGCCGACACACATAAATGAAGGAAACAGAATCTTACAATTGAGAAATGAAGAAGAAAGAAGCCTATACTTGTAAATGAACGAAACAGAATCTTACAATTGAGAAATGAAGAAAAAAGAAGCTTACACTCATAAATGAAGGAAACAGAATATTACAATAGAGAAATGATGAAAAAAAAGCCTACACTCATAAATGAATGAAACAGAATCTTATAATTGAGAAATGAAGAAAAAAGAAGCCTACACTCATAAATGAAGGAAACAGAATCTTACAATTGAGAAATGAAGAAGAAAGAATCCTACACTTATAAATGAACGAAACAGAATCTTACAATAGAGAAATAATGAAATAAAAGCCTACACTCATAAATGAACGAAACAGAATCTTACAATTGAGAAATGAAGAAAAAAGAAGCCTACACTTATAAATGAACGAAACAGAATCTTACAATAGAGAAATGATGAAATAAAAGCCTACACTCATAAATGAACGAAACAGAATCTTACAATTGAGAAATGAAGAAAAAAGAAGCCTACACTCATAAATGAAGGAAACAGAATCTTACAATAGAGAAATGTAGAAAGAGGAAGCCGACACTCATTAATGAAGGAAACAGAATCTTACAATTGAGAAATGAAGAAGAAAGAAGCCTACACTTATAAATGAACGAAACAGAATCTTACAATTGAGAAATGAATTGAAAAGTAACGTTCAATTGATCAATGAACACAAATTAAACCAATAAGTAATTAATGAATAAAGTGTAACTTACAAGATCCTATATATGACAAATGAAGGAAACGAAGAAAGTGGTAAATAAAAAAAAAAGAAACCAAGTATTGAAAAATAAACGATAAAGAAAATTACAGGTAATAAATGAAAGAAAAAAGTAACTAAGTGATGAATAAAAAAAAAGAAAGTGATACACGAACAAAAATTGTGTTGAGTGAACATACAAATGATTTATGAACACAAAAGAAACCTACAATTTATGAAGGAACAAAATGTCATCAACAAGTGACAAATGAACAAAAAAGAGACCTGCAAGTGATAAAAAGCATAAAATGAACCTACAAGGGATAAATAAAAGGAAGCTGTATGTGATAAGTGAAGAAAAAGATGAAAATGATAAGTGAACAAGAAAGAAACCAAGTTAAAAACAAGGATTCGTTTTTTTTATTTGTTGACTTCCCTGCTATTTGATAAATGAACATACGTACACTTGTTTGAAAATATATCTACACACCAGCTTCCTGATAATAATGGTGTCAAAACCTACACTTCATCTTATTCCAGGAAGAGACAGATAATTGCTTCTTCTTGGATTAATTCACATTGAACTCTGACGGCGCGACGTTCTTAACATGGAACCATGCAAACGATTGACTTTTGATGAATAACTTTCCATACCGTTCATTCATTTTGCTTTTTACTTGTCTTGAACATTGACTTTTTACTTGCCTTGAACATTGACTTTTTACTTGCCTTGAACATTGACTTTTTACTTGCCTTGAACATTGACTTTTTGCACCGGCTGACCGTGGGGTTGGGAAAATAAGTAACAATTTCAGACCCCAAGTAATCTCTAGACGAACTTCAATCTACTTAAGTTTAATTTTTATTCACCCAAAAAATGCTGAGCTAGGGACATTGTATTGCAATATTTTTCTAAATATTGCTTGGATGCTTGTTTTTAAGATCAAGATTCAACATCCTTTTTTTTTTTTACCTGCAACCTAACCTTAACCCATGCACCGACAAGAAATATATATCTATATCTTAACCGTATATTATATTAACTGAAATAGTCCACATCATTTTTTTTCTTCTTCATTTAGATTTTGAACACAATGTTTCTGCATCAGAAACGTCTTTTGTTAGGGTGGAGGATAGATGAGAAAAAAGATAAATCGTTCTATTCATACGAAGGTCATGTGGGCAATCAGCCTAGGGGCCGTGACTCGAATTTATCAATGAAACAAGCAACCGTGACAATAAAACTAAGCACGGAGAAGCGAAACGGACGGCTGGAGTTGCGTTTCGTTTGCCTTAGATACTTTTTTTTTGTTTGCGTGTTATCATCGAAAACTAAAGCTATAACATAGAAGAATGCATTAAAGCTTACTCAGTCTTTTCGTTTCGTTTTATTTTCTACTCATGTATTGTCAGCAAGTTTTATACAATTTCATTTTTATTATTTTTTTAAAACTAATCTCACAATTTGTCTGTCTGGAAAATATAGTATCCATTTGCATTTAATTTAATATTTCTTAATGTATGAAAAATCTGAAACATCATTTTAGTTTTCACACACGTAATAAACGATGCCTCTATCTAATGTCCTTAAAAGATATTAGGAAAACTTTATAATGAAAGAAAATCTTTATCTTGTTATACTTATAGATTTGTTCCTACACTAGATGTTCCTATAAGACATACACCCACCCGGTTTAATAAGAGCTCTGATTATTAAATGAATATTTATTAAACAATTTTATGATGATGAAATAAACTTGAAATAATGTATTTTTTGGAATGCGGAAATTTTTTTCGAAGTACGAAGGGCATTCCAGAAATTTTCAGATTTTTTCAGGAGAGACATTTTTTTAATATCAAAGAAGTACAAAATTCTGATCTCCTTCAAAATGGATTTCCTCTGACGTCATTGCATGTTATAGAACACCAACCACTTCGTGAAAGACCCCCCCTCTCATGGAAGTCATCTAAAAGTGAAGATATCCAGGGCCTTTGTCACAGCCTCCTTCATTTTGTAAATATCTTCATAACGCCTGCCCTTGACGTTTGTTGGAAATTAATTTGAGAACAATATTTTACAAGTTCACATTCTCACCATTTTTTCTATCCTCACTCCAACCTCTTTTTACTTTCAAAACAGGCCCCCAATGCCTTGATTCTTATCAGAGATAAGAATATATTTTCTGACTAACGAGAGAGCTGGAAATTATAAAAAGGAATTCCACCACCATTATTCTTTCCATGGTGCCATAAAGTCTGGGGGAAACCTCACAATTTGTTCACTCCAACCTGTTTTCATTACTTTCAAACCCGGCTTCCATATCCCTGATTCTTATCAGAGATAAGAATATGTTTTCTGACCAATAGAGGGGCTAGGAAATTTGTACAACGATTTTGCAGGGAAAAGTCGTCGATCCATCGGAGCCTACCAAAACTCCATAAATTTGGAGAATCTTGCCTATTTGACAGTGTCGGAGTTACCTCCTCCTAGGCTCCTTAAACCGGAAGAGAACAGGTCATTTCGACCTTGACCTTTCGGTTGTGCTCTCTACAACCTGTTAATTATGTGGTAGAGACTAGCAAGTTACCTTTTCAGTTTAGTTATATTACGAACCAAGTCGTAATATACTTCTAGGCATTTTTAGGCTTTGGTTTTCTTTTAGCTAAGCTCTACTCATTTTTTATATAGACTTTACTGTGTTAGCTTACCAATTCTCTTGCTAGTCTCCCTTACCACAAGACAGTGACTTCTCGCTAAATTTAGGGTCGGCGACTGAAGCGGCCGGTACGCAGGCTCCTGGCCCCCGTGGCCAGGACGTCGACCACCGGGCTGTGTATTAAGTTACGCTCCCATTTCTTTTTGTCTGCCAACTTGACGATAGTTGGAAACTTTCCTTCTCTCTCTCTCTCTTTCGTCTCTTACTTCTGGCTCTTTGCCAACGTCCGATTCTCGGCATTCCGTCCCTACTGGTTGCCTGCACATCGTCCATAACCTTTCCCGTACACTACGTTAGTAATTATTTCGGGAGGTTACTAATATCGGACTCGACCGGCAGACACGCAACGCCTGCACTGGACTTTTGACATGCCCGAACAACATAGCAACGCCAGCTTCTCTTTCCTTCCCAACACGTCAAGTTGGCATCCCGGCAACGACCAACATCAACCACAAACCACAATGACCAGCAGCGATCATCCCGGCAACGACCAACATCAACTTCAACTACAGCGATCATCGGCATCGACCAGCAGCGACCACCTGCATGACCAGCAGCGATCACCTGTAACCGACAACCGTAACAACCAACCTCGACCATCAATGCCTGCACCGGAACGTCCGCATCTCTACCGTTCCGACCACCTTTATTTCTTTATTACTTTTCTAGAATAAATTAACTTATATCCTATATATCCTCGTTCTGTCGTCTATATTGTTTCACCTTGTCAGATTTAACGTTATCGAAAATGCTAGCGGGCCTCTCGTGACCTCATCACCCTTTTGTGATACTAGGGCGCTCGAGGGGTCTGCTACAACAGTGAGAATTCTTCCCTACCTACTAAAGGGCTGTCAAGAACGAACGTCGGTCCACAATTCAAGACCAATTCTAATCTGCATCCCTTCACCACTCGTTCGGACAAGCCCACTGGACTTCTGTCGTCGACCTACGAACTCACTCAACTGCAAGATTCCTATATCTACGAACAATTTTCCTCCACTACAAGAACTGTGAGTGTTTCTATCTGAACCTTAACAATATTCTAATCGCTTAAAGAACTGTTTAGGCACTCAAAGAAATATTTTGAGCAAGCCTTTTTAAGTTAGGAACATTTTCTCTTTTCCCTTTCTTTCTCTCCTAATTGTCCTTTTATCCCTTTACCTTTATTTTCTGTATATGTAAATAAACACTTTCTTCTTCCCAGATACCGGTTGAACAGTGATTGAGAAAAATGACGTAATGCCCAGCCACCGGTTGAACGGGGGTAGAGAAAAATGACTTAATGCCCAGTAACCAGTTAAATGGTGTTAGAGAATGTGACGTCCCCCCGTTGTCGCTGCGCCAAACGTGACGTCCGCCTGTCTGCGTCAGTCGTGCTATCCTGTCTTGTGTCGACCAACTGGCTTGGTATTGGTCGCGGCCCCAAATGTGACGTTCTAACCTTTTGGTGATTCGGATGGGAATCTGGTAGATTCGGTATCAGCCTCGTCGTTCCCAGCTCGCTTCCAACGTCTGGTTACCGAAGTAACTGCTTTGATTTCTAGTCTAACCTACCCACGTTGTGAATTGATCTAGGCAGACGAAATCAATCAGTCGCCGGGCCGTAATGCAAACTGAGTTCGAATAAGGGTGATATCGCACAAGTATGTGTAAAAGAAAAGAAAATAATAACTCGAAAAGTTCAAATGTGTTAAAAAAAAGGATAACAATACTTTATATCTGGTTTCTGAGTACAGGACTGAGTCTTCTTCCCAAACCCGCTATATGGATTCGTGACACTTTGTGTTTGTTAGGCGAGTCTTAACATCTTAAGTTGTTTGTTCTTTTAAGAAACTGGTTCTTGGTCTGTCCTCAGGCGAAATTCGTAAAACTTGTTTTGGTGGTGTGAGTCTAAGTCGTTCTTCAAAAATAAATTGTTCTTGATTAGAAGATGAGTCGGAATTGCGTGAAATCTTTCAAGTCAGCTATCTGCGAAGCTATTAACTCTGCAACTGTCTCTGCCAATTGCCAACTCCAACCGGATCTGGATCTGGAACTCAACTCGAACTGATTTTCGCTCGCTGCGACTTTGCTTATATGGACGCCGACCAAAACCGGGGTGGGCTTGTAGGGGGTTGAGGTTCCTTGATAATTCCAAACCCACAATCCACTTCTTTGTTTTCGGTTAGGAAAATTTTATTATTTTCCATTTTTGGAAGTCTTCTCGTCCTCCCACCTTCTTCTGTTCTCGTATTGGTATCTTACCATACCCTCAGAAGGTGTCAACGGTTTTCCCTCTCTCTCACAGTGGCATCTCACACCTATCCCCTCAATGGGTGCCAGCAGGCCTCCCTTCCTGCTTCACATGATTACCTCCGCCCAATACTCCTGCTATCATTCAGCCAATGGGCGCTCAGCGGCGTGGGTGTGGCCAGACTAGCCTTGGTTTAAAAAATCTTGCTCAAAGAAAAAAAAATTTTTATCTTTTTTCTTTTTTTCACTTTTCCTTTTCTTTCTTCGCTTCGAGGAAACCTCACACCCTAGACTTTTTATCTTTTAACCGAATTACCTGGAATTCGTCAATGAGATTTTCGCCAATTAACAAGTGGGTGGTCAACCAGACGTACCTACGCTCCTGGCGCCAATCACTGATCCGATAAAACAATTTTGCCAACGCGGCCGAACTTCATATGGAAGTCGTCAACGAGATTTTTGCCAATTATCAAGTGGGTGGTCAATTAAACGTTTCGCATTCTGGCGTTATCTATTCCCGATAAAATAATTTCGCCACAACAGCCAGCTTCGACACAAAACAGATGCCTTTTCCAAACGACCTTATGGTTTGGTCTTTTGTTTTTGTAACTTTGTGTGGTCCAAATGAACATTTTGCGACACAGTCAATGTTTATCTATTTAGAATTTTGTCTCTGAAGTTATCTGGCCAACCTGGAATTTCCACCAGCCCCGTAACATAAATCAGATTAATTCCAGTATCTTTCTTTGTCGACATTAAAAATTTTACCACTTTTCCTTGTCAGAAAAATAACACCGCTTAGTGTCCTTTTCGTGATGGCTTCTTATCACCTAACTTCAATTCTCGCCTTTCTTTTTTTTTTCCTTTTTCTTTTCTCCTTTCTCCCTTTTTGCAAGACAAATAGTGTCACAGAATATATATATATATATATATATATATATATATATATACGAAAAATCGCTTTCTTTTTGGCGCAATCCCGTTACATGCAACGTCACCGTAGATTATTTCAATCTTTCAACTTTCTAAGAATACCAGCATGCAGACAAAGTAATTTTTCTTGCCACACAGACTCCACATGTGTTCTTGAAAATGACTGAGTCGTTCAAAATTACGTGAAGAAAACAAGTGCACAATATTAACTGACCACCGCTTAACCGGTGTATTGTCATTGAATTTGCTTTATCCTAAATTTGAATCACAATACACAACATCTTGGAAAATTCAACAGACAGACCCTTTCAGTCCTTGTTTCGATGAATACTTGCTGCTTATATATATATATATATATATATATATATATATATATATTCCCAAGAGGATAGAATCCAAGTAGAACTCAATGTCCATATATATAACGTTATTTACTGCTAAGCAGTTATTTAAAAATGTCAAATTTGTAACCGTGCTTACATTATTGATATCTTTAAGTTTTTTAAATTTTGTTTTTTATTTAAAAATGTCAAATTTGTAACCGTGCTTACATTATTGATATCTTTAAGTTTTTTAAATTTTGTTTTTTAAAAGGTTTGTGGTGGGTGGTGGCTAGGATGTACATGCAGACATTGGGGGTAATAATTATGTATCTGAAATTAAGAATAATCGAGTGCGTACTTTTTTTAATTTCTATAATTTTTTTGTTCTTTAATTAAAAATGTTTATGGCCGTTTATTCTTTATTTAAAAGAAATTTTTTTGGAAAAAGTTTTTGTTTACGTACATACAACAACTAATTCCATTAACTTTGTAAATTCAGCTATCGATTTTACACTGAATCGATATTATAAATAATACCCCCTTCAAAATCTATATTCTTCGATTCTGGCAAATGTGTTTTTTTTTGTTTTGTTTTACGACTTATTAACTTCAATGTATTATTTAATGCTGACAAATTTTTTTATTGCCGCTAATATTTTTTTTCAAAACCTATTTATTAAAACCTATTTTTTACTTTCATAGTGTTCTGACCCCCCCCTCTTTTGGTGTGGGGGTGACTATTTGCCCATTGCCGGGACCCTAACAGGTGCTACCATCCCGGGCCTGGGTGGACCTGGGAATACCAACAATTAAGAGGTGGTTCCACGCTCCTGAAAAACAACCGGATCAGAGGCCTTGCTGTTGGATGTAGTTTATTGTCTTACCCAGGACGCGTGGTTTCGTGAAGGTCGAAGGAATGTTAATCTTCAAAGATGATTTCCAAAAAATGTTCTATAATTTTGACTAGTGGACCCCATCCTAGTCAGATTAAATAACGCCGATTTAACTACCAACCACATTTAACTCAGAGGTAGAGAGCTTCTTCAAATTAATCATGTGAACAAAATGAACGACAGGTACCCACCACAGTGAAGCACATCAATTTTATTTCTTCGGTAATAAGCCTTGAGCTTGTAAGAAATAAGGCCCAGATCATGTTCCAGTTCTTTCCACAAGGCGTCAAAATAACCAACAAGCAAAGACTAATTTTGTTAAAAGCAGTTCTGTTTCCTATATGAAGGTTAAATAAATATTGTTAGAATAATGAATAAATGTCCGAATAGACATTACTTAGCCACATCATTCGTAATTCTACCATAATATTCTTCAAATTCACCAATATATTTGTCAGTTGTTTTTTTTTTATTCAGCTCTTTATGATTTATACTATTTACATTATTCTGACTGTTATCCTCATCTTCATTGCCATATTTACAACGTTTCGGCCGTTGTACGCTCCGGCCTTCTTCAGGTGATTGGAATTTTTCTTTAATATCTCTCTATATCTCTAAGGTGAGCTATTATGATTATTTACATTATTCGGAGTGTTATCCTCATATTCATCGCCATATTCACAATGTTTCGGCTGTTGTACGCACCGTCCCTTTTAAGGTGATTGGAATTTTTCTACAATATCTGTCTATATCTATGAGATGATGTATAACGATTATTTACATTATTTACATTATTCGTACTGTTATCCTCAACTTCATTGCCATATTCACAACGTTTCGGCCGTTGTACGCTACGGCTTTCTTCAGATGATTGGAATTTTTCTTCAATATCTGTCTATATCTATGAGATGAGGTATTATGATTATTTACATTATTTACATTATTCGTACTGTTATCCTCAACTTCATTGCCATATTCACAACGTTTCGGCCGTTGTACGCTCCGGCTTTCTTCAGTTGATTGGATTTTCGAACCCAGTAGATAAAGATGCTGGTTAGATCCAGTGACGAGGCCCAAAGAGTTGTGAGTTCAATACCAGGCCACAGCAGTGGTGAACCAAAACTTGCAGAGCTGAATTAAATGGAAAATAACTGTGACATACGGAAGAGACATGGCATATGGAACTAGAACAATCTACCCTGGTGGATGAAATAAAGAGTTCGCTTCGAAATTCCAATCACATGAAGAAGTCCGGAGCGTACAACGACCGAAACTTTGTGAATATGGCAATGAAGATGAGGATAACAGTCCGAATAATTTAAATAATCATAATACCTCACATATATAGACAAACTCTTCAGAGATATAGACAAACTCTTCAAATATTTCAACGTCAACGTGATTTTCTTTTTCCAAATTTTATTCAAACATTTCTTCTTTATTATGAAAGTGTTTAATTAATTTTCAGGTAAAGAAACAGATCTTTTATTAGCAAATCAAACGTGTACACTTTATTTTTACATGGAGTAAGCACTCGACATAAGTTTCATTTCGTAAAAATTTGTTAACATGTACTTTTTGGCGGAAAATAGTGGCTTTCTTTTCGTGAATTTCTTGCCATATTTAAAAAAATATATTGAACTTTTTAAAGCAAAAATAGGAAAAGAGTTTTGAAGATCGAAATTATTTTTCTTATGCCAAATGGACTGAGCATTTTTGTCAATATTCTCAGCAAAGTTACCGTAATTGATAGCATTTAAGATCCCCTCTTTCCCCCAAAAAATGTATTAAAAAGTCTCTTGGATTTTATTTATAAATTTACGGTACATATAGCAGACTAATGTTTATCCAGAATTTATAGTCTACCAGTGTTTGTAAACGCCACAATACGGTAATAATAATACTTGTAAATTGGTTGGCTGGATTTCTATCCTTCAAATAGGATCTATTTTTTCAAACTGGTCATTTTCAGTTAGAATATCAGCACAGCATAATCTTGATAACTTTTGGCAGTATATACATTCAGGTACTTGTAAAAAACCCTAGCATAAATAAATTATCTATCTATCTATCTATGGTGAAGGAAACCATATAAATCTTGTCTCTTAATTAAATAAACTTCCTACCGGAAATAGCTTGTTATTTTTTCTCAAAAAGGAGTCCCTTTTGACAAACGTAAAACGTTTTTATCCCGGAAGTGGTATTTTTCCTTCCTGATATCTATTTCGTCATGAATTCCTACCACATTCCTATCGACATGTGGGTGGGCGTACGGACGAGGATTCTGCTGTGGGTTCCTTAAAAAAAACATTATCACTCCTGTCTTCCAGGACTACTGACTACCCCAGTAGATTCGAGCGAAGATCTCGTTGACGGCGTTGGCTGAAGTGGCAGAAAACTGAATGGGAGATTCTCTTGTCACTTTTCACGTGGATTTGGCCCCTGGATTTTTGGTTCGTTTAAACGTTTTTTTTTTTTTTTTTTTTTAATTCCGCCTCTAAAAATGCCACATTGCTTTCTGAACAACCACACATAGGCGTATCCCTCCCCGGCTACTGACCCCCGGTGATATAAGCTATCAGTATTATTTTTTTTTCTTTTGTGTGTGTGTGTGTGTGTGTGTGTGTGTGTGTGAACCTAGAATCTTATGCGGATTTGCGAATTGAATTCTGTCTCGGCAATTATAGTATTATAGTAAGCCTAGGCATGTGTAATAGTTTCCAGCCTTATTTATTTATTTTGGTTATTTTTTTTAATCGGTATCATCCCAAGGAAGGCAATAAAGCCACTATCACGCAAGGGGTTACAGGATGTGGAGAAATTAGAAACAGAAACATTAGTAATGAGGAGAAAGAAAAGTGTAATCAGGAGGACGGTAGATAGCAATTGACAATGCATTTAAAGTTTTGCAGAAAGCATGAAGCAGGAAGGGAGTTCTACAAGCGGGAAGTGCGAGATAAAAAACTGTTAGCATAAAAGTTACAGCTACATCTAGCTAGCTCAATTGCAAATTGATGAGATCTCGCCGCCAGTCTAGCATTGCGCTTAAATTCATACAATCTAGGTACCATAGCGAAGAGCTCATCCGAACAATTACCAGGAAAGTATTTATAAAAAAAGGCACAAAGGCAACCTTACGGTAGTAGGTAAGTGACTGCAGCCGAGTCGCCACATCATGACCAATAATATTGCTGATTCTTCTTTGGATCTTTTCAAGGAGCTCCAGGAAAATAGCAGGGGCACCGGACCATATATGGCAGCAATAATCTAAGCATGGATGAATGGCAGACTTATAGATATGCAAGATAGATTCCCCACAGAAAAATTGTCTTGCTCGACACAGTGAACCGACTTTCATAGCAGCTGATCTGGCGATAAATTCAATGTAGTCTTTCCACCTCATGTCAGCTGAGAAAGTTAGCGCGAGAAGGCGATATGATTTACTTTCTTGGAGGATAGCATCAACCATGCTGATGGAAAGCAGAAAGGGGGGTCTCTCAGAAGATTAATAGAGTCAAAGGCTTTCGAGTTATCCAATGCTACATCTTGGGCTTCACCGTTTTTATCCAGAGCATAACAGATTCTTTTCGCGATTATCTTTATTACATCAGCAGTGGACCTGGAGAAACGAAAGCTGTATTGCTTGTCTGAGAAATGAGAGATGAGTAACTAATTCAGCATTGATTCGGGCCTCTAGGAGTTTGCCAAACAGAGGCAGAAGGCTAATAGGCCGATAGTTGGATGGGTCGGACGATTCACCCGAGTTCTTAAAAACTGGAACAACAGACGATGATTTCCAGCAAGTAAGAAAGCAGGAGGCAATGAGTCATTTATTATACAGTTTAGAGAGAACAGGAGCCAGTTCGGGAGTACACTTCTTAATGACTATTACAGGGATATCATTGGGTCCACATGCTCTATGGTGATCAAGGCTAGAGTTTATATCAGAAACCATAGAAGGCGTTATATGCATATCACTCAACAGAGAATCAGTTCTAAGTGGAAAGTTATGCAGGAATACTCTAGATGAGTCAAGAGTAGAGTTTGAGGAGAATTTACGGACAAAATATTCAGCTTTATCAGCAGAGGATTATAACATATCAAATCGATTGTAGTGTGGGGGAACAGAGACCTTGTACTTATTTAGTACCCTATTAGCTTATTTACTATTACTATTATTATTTAGTACCCTATTAGCTTATCTGGGGACCTGAATGTCAGACCCTGTCAAAGGCTTTCGAAATATCCAATGCTACATCCTGGGCTTCCAGAGCATAACAGATTCTTTTCGCGATTATCGTTATTACATCAGCAGTTGACATGGAGAAACGAAAGCTGTATTGCTTGTCTGAAAAAAGGCCCTGAAATGAGAGATTGATTAGGGTCCTTAGGAGTTTCCCAAAAAGAGGCTAATAGGCCAATAGCTGGATTTATTTATTTATTTTTGCTTATTAAAATCCCTATTTTCTACAGTTTAATCCAGCGTTTCTCAACCGGTGCGCCCAGGCGCAGTAATGCGCCTTCCAAGATAGCCACGTACGCTCCAGTTTAACAGAAGAGTGATTTATGAATTATTTTCATATTTAAAAAAACTTTATTTTTAAAAAGCTAGAGACTCCAGGCACATGGCTTCCACGTAAAAACAAGTCTTTATCATTTGGTATTTTAAACTGGTGGCTAAATTTCTTAATCTTTAAGGAATGGATAATCCTTTCCCTTCTTCAAGACATAGCATATAAGCCTTAACATTCAAACAATTGCGAAAGCACTTCAAGCACAGGTTTAACACAAGCAGATTTAAATATACAATATAATGTCTTAAAAATAAATGCTTATTTCAGGAGACTTATTTATTATTTACCTATTTTCATATTTCATGACTAATTTTTCCTTATTAAAGTTTTAGTTAGTCAACAAGTACGCCTTGAAGTAAAAAAAAGATTGAGAAACATTGGTTTAATCAGTTTCTCATTAAAAAAACAACAACAACAACAACAAAAACAGCCGCTGGGGACCATTGCAGAAACCTAATAAATTTGATTTTCTCTTTAGTGAGATTTGGATATTTATAACTCAAACAGTGACAAAAATAGAATTAAAGAAGAACTCAATTCAACCTTGTGAGCCAGAATCACAAATCCTTTCAACAACAAAAGGATTAGATTAATCATGGAATTATTGTCATTCCTAATAATGATGATTATGTTTTTAACAAGTTAACATCTGTTACATTTAAAAAGGGTTTTTTTTTATTCCACCTCTAGAAATTCAATATTACTTTTTGAAAAGACACTGGAACAAGAAATACAATTTTTATTATTAGAATGCTACCAGAACGAGCATGAGTCGATGAAAGCAAGAGGAAAAGACTAAGCATGACCTATAAGAAGAAAGAATGCATAGTTGACAGAAAGAGAGACAGCTCAAGTTACGAGATACGCATCGGAGGCGCCAAAACCAAGCAGGTACATAAATTGAACTTATCTGGGTCAAAAATAGTGTAACAGGCGACAGAAATTGTCACAAAGAAATCCGAAGATGTATGGGATGGGCAACATATGCCTTTTAGAAAATATATAACATATTAAGAGATAAAAAATATCCCAAGAATCAAAAAGAAAAGTATGCCGGTCTCTTATATTTTATACAGTGCATTTTATATATTTATATCTTTATTAATTATTATACAGTGCATTTAATATATTTATATCTTTATTATTCATTATATAATTTTAAGTATGAAATATATATTTATGTCTAGTTATTAAATTTCTATAGACTAACTTTATGTGTTAAAAGCAAAAGTCATATGGGGAAGATTGTGTAGAACAAAAACGGCGTTTGGAAGCTGTCGATGTGATATTATGGTTGTTGAGACCAACAGGAAAACAAGACTAAAACTGTCATATAGAAAGTGTTCATTTATGCAACTCCGTAATTCGGTGTGTGTCTTTAGAGCTTTCTTCTAACGTGGACTCTTCTCGCGAAGATGCTAGAGACTCTCTTCTTCCCTAGCGGGTGGGTTCGTTTAACATACTTGTCATCCAGTTTGTCTCATGTGTGCATATCCCAAGCACAGCTAGGTCGGAAATTCTGTCCACATGCCGAGGACAGTCACTGGCATTTGTTGAGGCACGGATCTGAACGAGGCGGCTAAGAAGTTATCTTTTAGGTCAATCCTTTCATACAACTGGCGTCTTTGAGTTGTTTGGTAACACCTGCTTTGAGCTCAATATATACTGGGATCATGAACCTCTTTCCGAAAAGTGGTTACTCATTGATATCAAATTCGATTCTATAATTTTGATGCCGTGAATCACATACAATTCAACACGACTGGAGATTTGAGCGTACTCACATTGATCACGCCAGATTATGTGTTCTCTCTCAGAAACTGTAACTAATGTCTACTCAGTATAGTTGCAGCAGAAAGCAAGAATTGGCTCTGTGGGTGTCGAAGAAACACACATTTATTTGAGAAGGCGTCTGCAACAGATATTTAGCTACAGTCGCAGACAGACAAGATATGGAAACGAGCCAATAAAATCTATAGAGACGTTTAAGAAAATAACCCCTCCCAACCGAATAATGAAATTATGATGCTTTGCCGACTTAGACAGAAATTTGATCTGACGACACATTCGCCTCTTATTAATGCATTAGCATATCTTTTCTTAGAATTTTTACGAACTAGTCGTTTTCAAAAAAATGAATCAACACATTTCTGATAATATCAGTGATGCTTTATTCAGGTACTACCCTGCAAATCAACCGTGCTTGCAAATAAACTAATCAACATTAAACACAGTTGAATTTACTTTTAAGGGATCAATATTTTACTGTATGGAACGTTAGCTCAAAACGTTCCCTTGTTTTTTTCTTTATTGGTATTTTTTGACTATTTTCATAAAGATCCCAACTTCTAGTCAATACATCAGCTTCATCTAATGTAGCTCTAAATCAGGGGTTCTCAACCTGGGTCCAAATGGGCCCTAGGTGTCCATGACGGTCAACAGGCAAAATATAACAAATTGGGTGTCCATAATGATATTTTGGTGGTCCATGAAGGAAGCCAACTCAGAATGGATTTTATTAAAAAATAAATTTCTACTGTAATTTACTATATATATATATATATATATATATATATATATATATATATATATATATATATATATTCTTTCTTTCTTTATTTCTTTTATATAGGTACCTCCATTGCATTTTTGATACCTAAGGTTTAAAATTAATTGCTACGTTATTGCTTTTCCAACATCTTGTCTTGTTGAATCGGGATTTAGTCATGTTTCTCGACTGTTATCAAAAGTTCGCAATATTCTTGACATTCTGAAAAATAGGTGATCTTTGACTATCATTAACATCGCTGGAACCAGATATAAAACATACTCATTACGTAGATTAATAACTCTTTTGCACTGACACTCTTGCCTTCAATACGTTTTGTATGTATCAAATTAATTAATGTGTACCAGAAATTGGAATTTTATCTTTATTATTTTAAGTTTATGTCTCATTTATGTTTCTATTGCCTTACATCTTCGTTACTCACACACTTCGACCGTAGTATTCTCAATATCCTTCTGCAGATCTACATCTGTTTCTTGACGTCACTTTTGCTTCTGAGGAAATTGTCTTGCATTCATTGCCATGTAGAAGAAACATTGCATAGATTTTCAGCACACTTTTCTTTTTACGAAATATTACTTGCTGTAATACTTTTAGCCTTTGAAAAGCATCATTCCCCATTTCAACCACATCATCAACCACGGGGGGATCGCATTGAATAAATATGCCTTTCTTTTTGTTTCTAATCCCACACTTAACTCAAATTGGTTTATTAAATTTTTTAGCCAGTGGCATAAATAAATGAGGCAGTGAATTCAATTGCCTGAAGAGCTCTGCTCCTCGTGGCCTTGACGATGGAAGAGACATTGTAATATTGTAATACAAGATATTGGTCAATAAAAATTATTATTAATACAATTATTAGTATTATTATTGTTACTATTATTATTATTATGATTATAATTGTAGAAAATTAAATTAGTTTTCATTTAAAAATAAAGCTTCATTATATAATATTTCTTTGATTATTAAAACCTCAAAATTTTTATTAGTGAAAAATAGAATCTTGTTGTTTTATGTCAAATAGCTATGATGGGGTCCCCCAAGAGAAAAAGAAGGAAAAAGGGGTTCATGGGTAAAAAAAAAAAAAAAAAGGTTGAGAACCACTGCTCTAAATTCATCAGTAAAAATATCTGTTTCATATACTTTTTCGCCAAAAGAATTTTTCTCTTTGTGGTGTTTACGTAAAAATGAAAGTTTTTATGTTTTTAGCCAATGTTCTTAAAATCCAAGATTTTTTTTCTCTATTTACATTTGTAAAAACAGTTTCTTCAAATCTTTTCTTACTGATATGTCCAATTTATAGAATATTAATCTTTTAATTTTTCTCAAATCTCAAATCTCAAATTTGTGACATTCTGAAAGACAATTTCTTATTCTTCTTTTTATCTTACCAATGTCCCAATCTTTTTTTTTTTTTTAAATATTTTGCAATCTCTTCATAGATGAAGAAGAGATCTGAAGCAACCGAAGTGTGCTGCTACTGTAGAATGCTGAGAATTACATGGACTGAACATGTGAGCAACGATGAAGTTTGAGGTAAAACGAAAACATGAGAAAGAGAGAGTTGAAATTTCTAGAGCGCGTAAATAAGGAAAGAAGGCTTAGAAAATTTGACACTCATATTGACGGCAAAAGGAATCGGTCGTATAACCTAGCTTGCGGGTTTAGGAGAGATAGAAAAAAAAAGAGTGAATTTATTGAGAGAGCCATGATCACCAACGTCCGGAAGTACATGGCACAAAGAAGACGAAGAGGATGTGTGTTCAACTTTTCTTTGTAATTTCTAACGTCGTAAAATAGCGGCCAATGAATTGTTTAACCAATCCATTCCATATATTTTTTATTTAAACGTTTATTGATATCGGTGATTCATTTATTACTCCTGGTATTATACAAATCGCTTTTTGTTCAATATCTTTTCATGTTAAAAACTTTATGTGTTTAATATAAAAGTGAAATGGAAATATCTCTTGAAAGAAAAAGATTAGCAACAGAACGACAAAGACGGCGACGACAACGCCTATTTCAAGATCAAGTTGAAGCAAGACGATCACTTAATAGACAAATTTATCTGAGTGGCTCACATGAAAGACTTGAACAAATATGGCTGCAATCTAATAAATGTAGGAGTAAAGGAACTGATTAATTAAACGGTTCATTTTGCACGAGAACTAATTTTGTCTAAATCTAGATAAACATTTTATTTGCATAGATCATTAGACTAAGGGAAGTAATCACTCATACATTTACTAACTTAAGTTTATTTACCTCCCTTCCCATTATGGATGGGACAGGAAATATATAAATAAACTGATAATTATTATATGATTTGATGATTACGAACAACGCGCCAGGTATATAATCTCCAAACACCAAATAATTTATTTTAAATAAACTGAAACTAATGTTGTATATTTATCATATAAATAAATTCTGAAAATCTTGCGAACATCGGTTGATTAGCACCAATTTTATTGTGAAAATATAGAACTGATAATATATTTTTGACGGTATGGGAAAATTCTTTTTTCAAATGTTTCTTGGAACTGAACGTTTCCTTTTTTTGTTTTTAATCGACTACCCCTCACAAACAGAAGTCAAAATAACAGAGTCAGTATAAACTCCATTGAATTTTCGATACGTATTTTGTTAAAATTATTTCACTCCAAGCAAGGCAATAAAGCCACTAAGACGCAAGGGTTATTGTGTGTTAAGAGAATATAAGAAAAGAAAAAACTATTAAAGAGAGAGTTCAATAAAAGGAAAAGAATTAAGAAAACAGCAATAACAATTGACATTTGATTTAAATTTTTGAAGATCAATGATGACTGGAAGTAAAAAGTCGGTAGAGAGTTCCATAAGCGAGAAGTGCGATAGAATAAAATGTTAGCATAGAACTTACGGTTACAACTAGCCATTTCAGTTGTAAAATGATGAGACCTACCCGCCAATCTAGTACTAAACTCATAAAGTCTAGGTACAATAGAAGAAATCTCATTAGAACAATTACCATGAAAGTATTCCTCCTTCTACGATGTTTTCAATATCTGGAATTCTTTTTGCTGTTTCTTTATTGAATATTATTGGGTGTGTACGAAAGTCTCCTGCATAAATCACTATTCTGTATCTGGTTTTCAAGAAATAAAAGCGTGCTAACAATTTTGCATAAATCTTATAAAAATTCTCCAACGTTTAATTTTGTCGGTTTTGTGCGCCGACTTCCTTAAGTCCATTCTCTTGACTTATTTTGTCATTGTTACTGTTTCTTTTTTCTTGTCCAGTTGACCAAGAGACGAGATTATGTAGAGGGGTGGACGTGAGCGGTAAGTCGACGCGATCTTCACGAAACAGATCTCAGGAAGCCCCCCCTACTCAGTGCGCTGGCAAAACAGCATCCCACCTCCCGTTGCCGACCCTATTAACACGAAGAAAATAAAAAATAATAATAAAAAAAAAGCGAAGCAGAAATGAGACTAAAAGAATGACATCCGTTCTTGATCATAATTCAAAACGACCTTGAAGAAGAAAATTATATCCAGATTTCTGTATTGCATCAAATGCAGGATTCATAAAAAAGGTTGGCCATATTTCTCAGAGTCAAAACTGCACACACACATATTCCTCAAGCTTTGGCAACACTTTTACAGTAGAAGTTGTCTATCTTCCTGGTTAAACGGTATATATATATAAGTGTTGACTTCTATGTTCACTTTTATATTTACACACGCTCTATTTCTGATATTGAGCACTTTATCCCATAAATATAGCACATCTTATGACTATATTTCTTCATATATATATATATATATATATATATATATATATATATATATATATATATAATTTATTTAAAAAAAAATTATAACATAAATATGTAATAAAGTCATTACAAAAATAGCCATTTTGTTTCAACACCCTCGGTGTCTTATCAAGTGATGATGTTGAAGATAAAAATCTTTTTATAAATAATAATTATATCTGCTCTACTTTGTATTGAGCACTCTTTTAAGAATTGTTGGTTATTGGAATTCATTCCGTATATACCAATTCTATACTTGGATATATATATATATATATATATATATATATATATTGTGTATATTTAGGCAGCAATTTTTCATTAATGCATGTTTCATTAAATAATATAGAAAAGTTTTGTCTATTTATTTGAAGTAAGTTCCTTTCATATTGTCTGATAAGCTTAATAACATTATCATTGAAAGACGAAAGGAAATCACCATACTGATACATTTAAAACATGCCTGGCCGCGTACTCAATTCCGGAAAATCCTTGTTGAAAACACAACTATACTTAAACATGTAAACAATAAACAAAAACTAAAAATTCTTGAAGCTATATACATAAAACAATTGAAACCTAACCTGAACAAAATAAACTACGAAATCTCCACAAATATTCTTAAATGCCTATAATTGATAACAGAAGCCATTGGTTTATATCAACGGCTTCCCATACTTAATACTTCTCGTTTTCACTCTCGCGTGGTCATGTGTGACGTCATGAACTGCGACGCGATTTTCACTTCCGCGTCTCGTATACACGAGTTAGTCGTTGCTTTGAAATTTTCATGCAACAAAACAGATTATCATTATTGTTTCGTCCGTGTATTGGTTGATATATTGAAAAGTAATTGTCATCTTTGATAATGGCTTATGTAAGCCGAAAGCATAGATTGGATTTAGACATGTATCAGTATGATGATTCGCATTATATTTTTTTGTCTCGGATGCTACCTGAATTTTACCAAAAACAAAATAATTTCCATGCTTGAAGAGACTGAATGTACAGTCGAAAGTACTTGCGTATTAAAGAAAGACCTTATACAGATTATAATTTAAAAAAATAATTAAAAAAATCAAATCAAGGATCCTAACATTCATCGAGTAATTGGTTACTTAATGCATCTTTAAAAAGTTTGTTAGCGAAGGGATTTCGCCATTTTATACCAATAACTTTACCAATTTACTTTTTGTATGAATGATTCATTGTAATATAAATTGAACTGACCACATATTTATATATATATATATATATATATATATATATATATATATATATATATATATACTACATATATATATATATTTACTACATATATATATATATATATTTACTACATATATTTACTATATATATATATATATATATATATATATATATATATATATATATATATATATTTACTACAGTTCAAAAGTTTGAAGCCATCTCCAGAATTAACATGGGATGAACTTGACACAAGAATGAAGAAAAAAAAATGAAAAAGAGCTCTTACAGTTGTTGAAAAAAGAATGGATCAATTATTAAATTTATACTTTGAGAAACATTTGCAACGAATACCGAAAATTTGTGCTGCAGTAATGAAAGCTAAAAGAAGATATTCATAAAATGTTTTTTTTCTTTTTGTCATAATAAAATTTCTAATAAAAAATCATGTCTCACTTTTGTAACCATGAATAATAAAGAAATAATGTTTTTTTATTTATTAATTCGACAAATTTTTATTACTTATTACTTTTTATTATAAAATTTTTTAGTGGGTACCCGTATTTCAGTGGACGCTCCATTTATTCTTAAAGAGTATTTTATTTCATTTTCAGGTTTGAACACCCAAGGAATTTTATTTAAAAAAAAAAATGTGCCTTTTAATAATTTCTTGAATGATCAGGCCGGTAGACGAAATAAAATAGTGTTTAAAAACATCGGAGATAAAAATAACGTTTAAAGTAATATATATATATATATATATATATATATATATCGATTTAAAGAAAATGAATTTCTTTTGTATGACCATTTTTTTTTTTTTTTTTTGCAGGACCTAGGTACCTTTCGGCCAACGCTTCATTAGGGTCTTTCGTTGGCAAATGATTTTAAACAAACAATGAAAATGAAAAGAACGCCAAAATGGTATGGGTGGAACACGTCTAAAATTTTACGAAGATATATATACGTAAAATTAAAATAAATTTACGATTAAAATAAATGCGTAAATAATGAATTAATAATAATGAACCAAAAGCAGTAAGATAGGAAAATAAGTTGCTCATATATCAAAAAAAATTTAGCGATCGTGAAAAATTCTCCTTTTGTTTAGAAAGCGATGGTTTAAATAATTTGAGGCAGATGGCTTCCAAAATAGACAGATGATATTTGGACCTGCCTACGCATATAATTGAAAACGAGTCCATTGTGAAACGTTTTGAGCATGACTCATTTTCTAATAGGTGTTGCCCGATCGCCGAATCGTGAGCTGATTGCGAAACACGAATGCGATTATCTAAATTTAATTTAATGTGTCTGGGTACATGTTGTCCGATTCTTGTTTCCAAACGAAGACATGTTCGCCCTATGTATTCAGCTTCGCACTGACATTTAAATTTATATATAATCGAACTTTTATTATGATAGGGCAAACGAAAAGAAAAACAGACGGAAAAACAGTACGAGTACCAAAGACAACACGTACTTTGGCCGAAAAGAAGGTAGCAGAAACAACATTTGAAACTTTATCAGTCAAAGTTTACATTTTCTGCCTAGCCAAGGTAATTTCAGATAAATAGTAGGTAACCTGGGCCAAATTTTGGGGAATATTGAAATTCTCTATTTTCCGTTGACCGCACAATAAAGCGGAAAATAGAGAAATTTCAATATGCCCCAAAATTTGGCCCAGGTCTTTGCCCTATTTATCTGAAATTTTCTTTAAATAGTTATATTTGTTTTGTGGTATCAAAACATTATTCCAATATATATATATGAAAATTTCTCCGATTTAACCAGTAGAGAAGACAATATTTATGAATAAAAATGAGAATAGGAAAACTGGTAATTGTTGACGCGTTTCGTCCAATGTGGACTTTATCAAAGCAAAATACGAAAATGAAATTAAATGAACAAAGTAACTAATAAAAACAAAAACAGAATGTACCAAGCAACTGGAATGTAGAGAAACGCTATTTTCATATTTTTTAACTGAAAAATAACGTCAGTGATTGTCACGTGTGGAGAATATTGTCATTATATCTGTGTTGATGTATTCAACCATTTTCTTTTGATTATACGAATCTGATGTGAATATTTGTTTGTAAGAGCATTAATTTTGTTAAGAAAGGTGAAATAGGGAAAAAGCCTGGGCGTAGATTTAATATCTGTTCCTCCCAATATATTGGAGAAACAAGTAGAAGTTTGAAAAAACGCATTTATGAGCACAAAAGAGACCTCACAAAAAAAAAACTTAGCTAATGCAATAGTCATACATTCTGTTTTTGTTTTTATTAGTTACTTTTTTCATTTAATTTCATTTTCGTATTTTACTTTGATAAAGTCCACATTGGACGAAACGCGTCAGCAATTACCAGTTTTTTTCCTATTATTCATATTTTATTATATATATATATATATATATATATATATATATATATATTGTGTGTATCACGAGACGCTGGGAGCGAAAATCGCACCGCGGCCCATGACATCACACATGACCAAGCGAGAGGGAAAACGTCGTAGTGGTAGGCAATACGCGAAGGCAGTAGGCGTAGTGAATAGACGTCCCTGTACCTCCACATCAGTCTGTATTTATGGCTGACACCAGCCAATCATTTTACTGTGAGGGAGTACCTAGGTGTATGCATATTCATTACACATATATATATATATATATATATATATATATATATATATATATATATGTATGTATTGTTTAACATTGTTTATATTTATAAGAGAAGTGTGTTCATTATCGGAGATATAGAGTGTGGTCATAGAAATAAACATTGCATAGTAACGATTCTGTAAAATATTCAGACTAAGCTGAAAATCGGGTTGAAGTGCAAAACTGACAATTTAAATTTTAGGAGTAATATAAAACAAAACGTCGTAACCGCAAATGAATGTTTGTTGTCCCCCATCAAAAAAAAAAAAAAAAATCAGTTCACCAGCCGGGTTAGAGTTTAATGTTTTTATCATCTAGCTGAAAGATTAAAGCTGAAAAATGTGTCCGTATACCGAAAACGGTGGGATTGAATTGAAAAAACAACGAGCAGCTAAGATAACCCTTCATTTCTGCATTCGTTACGGAGGACTGAAGTCGTTTTACTAAAACAGGACGTTTATGAGGAACTGTGTCAACTATCTTGAAGAAATCAAAAGAGAACATTTGGCATCCCGACTGCGCGGAGACAGGTTTTATTCGTGGAAGACAACTGGGGAAAAAAAAACTAAATTCACATTAGAAGCACGCCAACAGGTGGATTTTATTTTCATGCTGTTACTTAAAACATCGTAATCTTTGTTTTTTGTTATACAGTTACGTAATTATTATAGTTTTTTTTACATTTCCTTTCACCAGATCCCAATAAGAACTATTACTAATACTGCTATTACTACTACGGCTACATATACACTAAATAGTTCTGTGGAAATTCCAAGGGGTTTACAAAGAAAATTATCCATTATCTCGTGTTTCCGTTCAATAAATCTCTGTCTCATCACAGTAAATACTTATCAATCCAAATGAAAACAAAATTATCCATTATCCTATTGACAATGCACTTTTCTCAAAAATTTGTTTGTATCTTTTCATTTTTTCCCATCCAGTAACTAAAATTATCCATTATCTCCTTCTTCCGTTTAATAAATCTCTGTCTCATCACATTAAATACTTATTCATCCAAATGAAACCAAAATTATCCATTATCATATTGACAATGCACTTTTCTCAAACCTTTGTTTGTATCTTTTCATTCTTTCCCTTCCAGTAACTTAAATTATCCATCATCGCATACCTTTTCTTGTCTCTTTCGTTTTGCCTGCCTGCAACTTCTTCGTACTCTCTTTACCCTTATAATACAATGCTTCCGCTGTTTGTCACTCAGTATCTGTATCTTCTCTTTTTTTTCCTCATCCCTTTCATTACTACTAAGATTATTCATTACATCATGTTTCCTCTCTTAACATTTGCTTGTATTTTCTAAGTCTTTCCTTTGATCGCTTCCAAAAATCTCTTATCTCATGCCTTTTCTCTTTTCAAACACTTTTTCTCTCTCTTCTCATTTTCTCCCATATCCTTTACAATCTCTTTTGTTCCCCATGTCTTTTCTAAATATTACCCGCACAGGCGAGAACGGAATAATGAATGCTGAAATATTTCATACTTCATTCTCTCTTTTATGTTTCTTTTGCTTAAAAAAAAGAAACCAATACATTAGTCAGAATTTGTCTCGCCTTTTCATTCTTCTTCCTTGACTTTCTTTCGCTCATTTCTCTTAATGTTATTATGTGCATTCACAATCAGAAAGGATAACTGATATCAGTTTGGAAGGAGCGGGGATCAGATACTACACTCTAATCCTAGGCAGAAAAGGGCAAATGTCGGTCATTTGAACTAGCAGGATAAATCTTTACTGAATACACGTATATTATCGGTGCCGAAAGTGAGATTGTCGTTAGCAAGTGAGAATTCATGGTCTTGCCTTCAATGTCGCAAAAAATACCCTGCAGGAGGGCACATTTTATAGTTTAAAATAAATCCATTAATCATATACATACATACATACATATATATATATATATATATATATATATATATATATATATATATATATATATATATATATATATATATAGTTGTCATAAGTCTACTGAGTCAGCTGTCCTGAAATGTGGTCTGAAACACCCCGGATCAGACGATGGTTTCGCCTTCAAAGGGGACGCATTATCATACTCCGCAGGAGGGCACATTTTATAGTTTAAAATAAATCCATTAATCACACACACACACACACACACACACACACACACACACACACACACACACACACATATATATTCATACATGTTTCATTAAATAATATAGACAAGTGTTGTCTCTTTATTTTATTTAAATTCTTTTCGTATCGTCTGTTAAGCTTAATAACATTATCATTAAACGAAGAAAGAAAATCCCAATATTAATACATATTTTTTAATTAATATTGTCATTTTCCTTCTTCGTTTAATGATAATGTTATTAAGCTTATCAGACGTTATGAAAAGAATTTACACTTGTCTCTATTATTTAAACATATATGAATGAAAAAATGCTGCCTAAATACACACACACAATATATATATATATATATATATATATATATATATATATATATATATATATATATAATAAACCTAAAGCCAGGCAAACCTATCAAGGTTTCATCTACGCGGATTGTTGGGTACGCTGGCGATCCGCGTAGTGGCTGAAACCTAGTTAGGTTTGCCTGTCTCTTTCGGTTCGTAGTTAGTTTTTCTCTACTTAGTGTATTGAGCACTTTGCTTAGTTATATTTATTTTACTCGTGTCGGAGTTTTTTTTATTTTGGGATCTAATCTTGGATTCTGGTTGATTATTTTCGCCAAAATTACATGTTCTTAGTTCTTTCTATTTTTATTCCTTATATATATATATATATGTTTGTGTATGTGTGTGGGTATATGTGTGTGTATGTGTGATTGTGTATGTGTGTGTGTATGTGTGTGTGTGGTCAACTGAACAATATATATGTTAGACAAAAATATTCGGAAGCCATCGATGGTTGTGCTATCCCGTGAGATTGAATGTACTGACTTTGTTTATTGATCACGCCAGATTAGAGGGTGGCCTGTCGGCTGGAGCTTCAGAATACGCCGACTGCACCTCTGCAGACGGGTAAGACCCCCATCCACCCCTCCGGCTCTGACGTTAAACTACACCGACCGCAACACCTCTGGTCAGCAGGCTTTGAGCAACGTGGAAACACCTCTTAATTGCAGGTGTCCTTCGGACCACCCTGACCCGTCGTGATAGTACCCTCTTAGGGTCCCAGGTATGGGCAAATAGTTAACCCCTAAACCGGGGCCAAAACAACATGAAAGTGTAAAAATAGGTTTTAATACCAAATTATACATTTTTGAAAAAAAAAGAATATTAGCAGCAATAAAAATCTTGTCAGCATTAAATAACCCATTGAGGTTGATATGCCGTAAATCAAACCGAACCAAACCAAACCAAACCAAACCAAACCAAACCAGATTACAGGCGTTTTACCAGAAACACCGTGCCTATATATATATATATATATATATATATATATATATATATATATTACAATAAACGTGCAATCAATTTACAAATACATGAATTATTCACACAAAACTAATGCAAAGGTTAATGATTTAAATGGCGAGACATCCATCTCGCAAACAATTCAAATAGTACACAAAAACCTCCAGATCCGTTATGAATGAATTGATCCTTGTTTATTTAAATTTCTGTAAATTGTAATTTAAATAACTGATCCATGTGCGACTTTTGGTTAATAAGTGCGACATTACTGTAATTATTGAACAATATAGTTCATGCCACTTTGACAGTAAAATTTACCAGTAAAATAATTTGTTCATTACCATATTTGGTATAAACGCAAACACTTTAAAAAAGAAATTTAAAATCAAACTCAGCGTTGCTTTGGCGCGTTCAAAACCAATATCTCATTTTCAATAGCATTTCGGATACAATACATATATTTTCGATGTCCTCTTATTACTAAGAGAAAAAACAAGAACAACATCTATTATATACCTGAAGATGTCTGTAGGAACAGACGAAAGCTTATAGTAAAAAATAACAACTAATACGGCAGAAATTTATATAAACAAGGATCAATTCATTCATAACGGATCTGGAGGTTTTTGTGTACTATTTGAATTGTTTGCGAGATGGATGTCTCGCCATTTAAATCATTAACCTTTGCATTAGTTTTTGTGAATAATTCATATATATATATATATATATATATATATATATATATATATATATATATATATGTGTGTGTGTGTGTGTGTGGGATAACGATAGATATTTTTTTTATATATCAAGAAAATTTTAAGAAATATAATATATATATATATATATATATATATATATGTGTGTGTGTGTGTGTGTGATAGCAATAGATAATTTTTTTATATATCAAGAACAATTTTAAGAGAAATATATATATATATATATATATATATATATATATATATATATATATATATATGTGTGTGTGGGTGGGGCGGATAACGATAGATAATTTTTTTATTTATCAAGAACAATTTTAAAGAAATATATATATATATATATATATATATATATATATATATATATATCTTCTCACTTTTTTAGATGTTTACGGAAACGTTTCTAGAGACATCAAAATGATGGTGATGATGTATATTGCTGGAATCCGAGAAGGCAAGCCTGAAAGAAATATGCCGTGTAATAAACACGGCATTCAAACAAACACTTACGTAAAGTGGATGCCACTCGGCGCACAGGAAAAATATTAACAGACTTTAATTTTTTTTTTTTTCAAAAATGTTTTTGGTCAGAAAGGAAAAGAAGAGCAGAAAGAAACAGGAAAGAGATGGCAAACAAAAGGCAAAACAGACCAACAAAAACGTCGTTGATGTAAAGGGATTTTGCTTTGTAGGCTATATTCCCATGCGTTGTCATCTTTGCTTTGACGTTAACAGATTTGCGAAGGCGTCCTTCTCACCAGAAGGAAATACGAACGCAATGAACTCATCAGGATTTATTTACATTTACAGGCGGAAATTCCCTCCATTTTGTTACATTCAACAGCCGACACTATACTCCTTTTTATCCTTAGCATTCTCTTACCGTCAATGGATAACCATCATTTAAAGAGAGACTCAAAATAAATAAAATTTCCCTTTTCATCGATAAAGTTACTTGGTGATTGAGATTGTTGCCTATTTCGCGTTGGTTAGCATGTGAGCTCAGGTAAAAAAAAAAAAGAAAAAAAATAGAAGTAAAATTTCGATTGTTGATTTTTACGACAGTCGGGTAAGATTTTCCTACTTAACATTTTGAGGCAATACCATCTTTCTTACTTATTGCCCCAAACTAAGATTAGAAAATAAAATCGTACTCCCATATCAAATCATACCTGTCTTATTATTCCGGGTGACTAAGACAACGTTTCTCAACCGGTGCACCCGATCGCACTAATGCGCCTTGAAAAGTAGCCAGATGCCCCCTAAGTTAATAGAAGAGTAATTTATGAATTATTTATATACATTAAAAAAAAAATCTTTATTTTAAAAAAGCTACAGACAACAAGCATATGTCTAAGTCAAGTCTTTGTCATTAGATATTTTAAACTGGATGCTAAATTCTTTAATCTTTAAGAAGGAGTGAATAATCCTTTCCCTTTTACCTCTCCCAAAGGATTTAAATCAGTCATTATCGGCCTCTCTCTCTAAAAAAAAAGCAGATTCTTCATAAATCCCTTTTAAGTGTACTGCTAATCTTATTTTGAAACACAAAACCATAATTTCATATTCAATTTGACTAATTTTCCTTATTCTAATTTAAAGTGTACCCTAGGGTTTTAGTTATTCTACAAGTGCGCGGCCCTGAAGTAAAAGAAAATAGTTGCGAAATATAGAAACTCTCTAAAAGGTTGTGATTTGTATGTATTTCCCATCAAGGCCAGATGTCGGTATTCAAGCCAAGATGTAATACTTTTTTCTCATCGTGAAGTAAAGAAAAATATATGGAAGATTTCTGCCCTAAAACGAGTATAAAGGAACAAGTTTTAAAAACCTTTTCTAAAGATTTCGATTCCCATTAAATCCTCCACTGGTAAAGCCTTGTGCCAAACAAAGCTAAGATGAATATTTTCAAGAAAAGTTTATCAGAATTTGAAATTTTGAAGGCACAATTTCAGGCTAAACAGAAAATGAAATTCTCTCGCTGTTGATAGTCGAAATAAATCTAATTACAACCTTGTCACTGAGGATACCCGCTCTACTTACTGAATTAAAAGTTCAAAAGATAAAACTGAATCGAAATACTTCTGGCGTATAGAATTTCAGCGTAAAATTTAGGGTCCAAAATTTACAGTAAACAACTGGAAATATTCATTAAATCTTTATTCAATTAAAAAATTGTACGAATTCCCAAAGCAGTTCTAAAATTTTCATATTTATATATATATATATATATATATATATATATATATATATATATATATATATATATATATATATATATATATATATATATATATATTCTTCTTTTCGTCATCGAGGCCCGTTGGTACAGTTGATATGATGCCTGTGTTGTATCGAAACAGTTCGTGTTCGAATCTCGGTAGTGAATGCGCACTGTTGATGAGTCCCAAAATAGGACGAAACGGCCATCCAGTACTTTCTGCATTCTGTTGAGGATTCTTGTAGACTTGATGAATTACTATAAATGATTTGCCTAAATCCCGTTACTTATATATATATGCATGTTTCATTAAAAACGACAAACAAGGTACTACGGTTAAGCTTTTTATTTAATTTTTCTTGTGTTCGGACAAAAGCTTTCTAAGAACTGTCCAAATGTTTTATATTTCCGAGCGCTTTTGGCTATACCTTTAGCCATTATCAAGGATGATTCGATTTTTCAGCTTAATTGAGTTTGTGAGTTCTGTGTATGTCTTAGTGTGTGGTAGGGATGTTTTTAATTTCTGAATATGATTAGCACATTGTGGCTTTGTTCGTAGTTAATATTGTTAAGAGTTGGCTTTTTCATTTTTATTATTAAAGCTTCCATTATTTTTAGTCTTTTTTTTGCAGGTGGATGCAGTTAATATATTTGTGTTTTCTACTAGTATGTTCCTAATGGAGTCGGGTAAATTTGTGTGTGTGTTTAAATGGGTTCTAATGGAGCTGTGATCAGATAGGTGTAACGTAAGACGTCTGGATAAGCATGTGGTTGTGTAACCGATGTAATTATTTATGAGTCCGCTTACAATGCATTTGAACTCATAGATAATGTTCGTTCTTTGTAATTTTGACTTAGCTGGTGTGTTGTTATTTTTGAGGATAAGGTTGGCTGTCTTAAATTTTTATAATAGATAATAAATTTGATTTTTTATTCGGGTCAATTGGAGTAGTATATTTCTTTATAATATGCCTTAGGGAAGATTCGTCTTGTTTGTAATTAATATGCATTTGTTTTTTGTAATAAATGTGTATGTGATTTTTGGCTGTGTGTTCTATGACCATAATGGCAATATTTACAACCAAACTAATGGTGTTAGTATGGGAAATCCACTCGGTCCATGCTTTTCCAACTATTATATGTCCCACGTAGAAAATATTATATTTACACAGGTCCGCAAACCGAAAATCTATGTTCGCTAGGTAGACGATATTTTTATTTTAGCTAATAACATTAAAGAAATAGAGACACTTAAGACCACATTTGAGAAAAACTCCATCCAACAGTAACATTATTATATTAACAGTATTACTAGTTTGAATAACCTCGGATGACTCAACTTGTAGACATCTGAGGGCAAACTGGTACCCGAGGAACCTTGCCTGGCTCATTAGGATTTATTTTCTCTCTCTCTCTCTCTCTCTCTCTCTATATATATATATATATATATATATATATATATATACGAATAGAGTCCAAATCCGACGTTCGTAACATTCAATGTAAAAGAGGGATCAATACAAAATTTAGAGCAATATTCTTTATTTTAGGATATTACATCAAAAACATATAAAAAAAAACACAACACAAATGCAATCCTGTTTCGATGTGTATTAATATATCTTAGTAAATAACTGGTGAGTAGTCAATTTATTGAGATTTAAAAACATAAAAAGGCTACACCCTCTTTTCACGAGAAAATGAAGAAAAGAAAAAGAGTAAGACAGAAAGACACAACATACACTCTCTTTTTTCTGGAGAAAAGAAAGAATAAGAAAAAGAGAGGATATGGGTTGCAGGGTTTGTTTTGTTTTTTTATTCAGATCAACCAATTGAAAGAATCCACACTAAGTTGAAAGTAAAGGGAAAAAACAAAAGTTAAAAAGCAATCATACGAAAGGGGTCATGACCCGCAGATTTAGAATCGTAGATGACATCGAGACGTCATATATGGTTCGGATATAAAATGGCTACAATGTTATACATTAGATGATTTCATTTCCTATGAAAGGTAATTTAACAAGATACTCGTCAAACTACATTTCCTGTAAGTTTTAAAAAAAAATCTCATTTTTATAGTTGGTAAATAAACCAGCCCTTTAAGAAACAGATGGAAAGTTTAAACATATAGATCTAACAAAATTATATAAACATAATTAGTATGCAACTGTTAACTAAAGGATCTTTTTATAATAAAACCAATGAATGCAAAATGCCAAAATGTCACCGGAACGTCAATACATCTATACTAAATATTACTAACACTACTAGAAAATTGATGTCAAAATTATACTCCATCGAAATTGATCTTACTAACTTTAAACCTTATCTGGTGCAACAAGGTTTAACTAAAATCTAAGAAAAAGCAATTGCCGAATTTCAAAGTTTAGCAAGATTGTAGAGTCAAAGGTATGGTATGTTTACAATTAACCGTTAATTCAAATCTTTGATTTAATAAAGCATCCCTATCCAGGAACCTGATAATGTGCATTTTTCGTGTAAACACAGAAAACAAGGTTCATATGAAGATCTACATGTCCTTGCCAGTTTTAAGATTTTCCATTTCACTTTAGGAGTTTTATTTTCATCTTTGAATCCCCCAAAATATTTGAAAGTGAAGTATTATTTCTATAAGTATTATTAGTAAAAGACGATATGTGTTGATACTACCGAGTTTTGAAAGAATTCTTAGTGCTACCAATATGGAACTTTTGAACCCTTGGATTTTCCATTGTAGAGATAACACAAAGATACACAAGAGATTCGGTGAAACATTTGCTTGGCAATGGGCATTGGTTAGGATTCCTACAATTACATATAGGTCAATAATATTTTCATTGGAACATGTATTAAGATTATATGGATTAAGATTATTAAATTTGTTTAGAGTTCTATTGTTGTGCAACTTCATGATTTTCTCAAGATTATTGGCGCAACTAGAAAGTTTTTTTTTAGTTTATATATATATATATATATATATATATATATATATATATATAATTTATTCGAAGATTTTAGCATAAATACGTTATAAAATCACTACAAAAATAGCCATTTTGTTTCAACACTTCTAGTGTCTTATCGAGTGATAGTGTTCAATATATATATATATATATATATATATATATATATATATATATACATATATATATATAGAGAGAGAGAGGGGGGGAGGGAGAGAGAGAGAAATGATAGATGTTATATATCTAGAGATTCTTGATAAAATTCAAAAAAGAATCTGCAATGTTATTGTTCCTGACCTGGCATCTCGCCTTCCTTTACCCCCACTGTAACATAGGTTCCTTTGTGCCTTTTTTTATATATATATATATATATATATATATATATATATATATATAAATGCTATCTTGGTAATTGTTCTGATGAACGTTCCTCTATGGCAAGTAGACCTTAGGAATTTAAACGCAGTACTAGTTTGGCGGTAAGGTCGCATCATTTTACAGTTCAAATGGTAGATGTAATCGTAAGTTCTATCTTCTTCGCACTTCTCGAACACTCATCCAAATTCTTGCTTACCGGTCAACTTTCAACTTCAAAAATATAAATACAATATCAGTCGTTATCTTAATTCTTAAATCATCTTAATTTCTGTTCCTTTTCAATATCTGTCTCTACTTCTGAGATCAGGTATTGTAATTATTTGCATTGTTCGGACTGTTGTCCTCATGTTTACTGTCATATTATCGACGTTTCGGCTGTTGTACGCTTCGGCCTTCTTCAGGATCTGTCTATATTTCTGAGGTGAGGTACTGTAATTATTTACATTATTGTAAGTTGTCCTCATCTTTATCACCATATTCACGACGTTTCGGCCGTTGTACGCTCCTCAAGGACACATGGCCCAGTGGATAAAACGCTGGTTGAATCCAGTGAATCAACCCAAAGATTTGCGAGTTCAATACCTGGCTGCAGCTGAGGTCAACACAAACTTGTAAAGTTGAGTTAAAATGAGATAACTGATACTGAGACATCCAGAAGAGGCATGGCGCGTAGAACTAGATCAGTATATCCTGGTGGACGAAATATAGGGTTCAGTTCGAAATTCCAATCACCTGAAGTAGACCGGAGCGTACAACGAACGAAACGTTGTGAATATGGCAACGAAGATGCGGACAATAGTCCTGTTCTTTGATTTTTCTCTCCTTAATAGAGTTTTTTTTTTTTAAATATTCTCTAACACTCAGTAACCTCCTAGTAACTTTATTGTCTTGCTTGGTGTGAAATGATTAAAACAACAACAAAAAATATAGATACGAGCGATACACTTCTAGTATCGTTCAACAAACTTCTTCATCCCCTCCGAAAAGAAGCTTTTCGGATGCTTACGAAGCCACATCTGTACCATTATTAGTATTTTGGAGTACAAGCCCCCTTCCCCCAACACACACGCACACACTTTGAATGGTCCCTTGGCATTTTTACAACGGTCCCTGTGACTGACTGAAAAGGAACCAATCAGAAACCCCCTTACTAAAGCTGGTTCGTTCCAATCTGCGCGCCATGTTTGAATCTTTCTTTCTTTTTCTCAACGAGTAGCACGTACAAAAAACAGATCTCGGAAAAAAAAAAACTTCACCAACAAATCTGTAGAACCCGGGATTGTAGAGACTATTCCATGTGAAAAAATATCTTCTCAATCATAAGGAATCCGGACGACAGACATCGCTAGCCACTGACACAAAAACAAGAAATCACAAGACTTCAAAGAACTGTTAATAGACCGTTTCTTTTCTATGGTAGGATAAGTCCACAAAATACCGTTTTATTGCAACACCATTATTAAAAATCTCCTTCCTTTCTCCTTTTCTTCCTTTCTCTTTTCTTTATTATACTCATAAAAGTTTAGAATCTCAAAGGTTTTGTTTCGTTCTTTTTTCTCACGCCCTGTCACGTCATTGAATTATCCTTTTTTTCTACAGCGGTAATTACTTTTCTTTTAGAACAAACATAAACGGGTAAAATACCAACAGTACTGCTTGCTTGTTTCAACAGCCAACGGACACAAACATTACGATGCCCCAATCATCATGCACTCGGTCTTGTGCAGATCTGTAACTCATGCCGACGACCGCCGCCTGATTAAGGCGTTCACCCTCTAGATGAGTTTTTCCGCGGGCGATGTTGACGGGCGACCAGATCGGCTTTTGTCCGTTACATTTATTTTTTCTCACTTTAAAGCGTTCTGCCCACTCGTGCACCTCTGGTTGGTCCATAGTACCATGGAATTCCGCAGGTTTGACTCCATCTGTCTACAGAAAGCGCACTACAGAACGTCATTCTTCGATGGTGCACTTGCTGAGTCGAGTGTCTACACGTCTGACCTCGTCGATCCCTGCCATTCAACTGAACGATGGCAGGCTGTGCACGGCGACCTACCTGTCACCCCTTGCGCACGCGTGGTGTTGTTTTTAACGCGTAATTTCAAAATTGTAAATTGACTTTACTTTCAGATTTACCCTCATGTGTGTGCGTGTGTGTTTGCACGCGTGCGGGCATTAACGTATTTAGAAAGGATTTTCGTATTTGAATGCGGACGAAACTGCGCCTCTAACTAGTTTATCATCTCTTCCATCCGACAATTTGTAAAAAGGGAAAACTTGTATTCCTCAGGAGATTTCGCTTGAGAACCAATCACAAAGTTTCACCATCTGTAGCAATCTTTTAACTAGGAATGCTAACATTTCAGTTTTGTATCGCATTATTACAGATGATGAAAAATAGGTTTTGCATGTCAGTAGAAAACAAAAAAGGCTATGGTTATCATAAAAATAGAGAAACAGTTTACTGACTTATTTACTTAGATTATATCTCTTATTACTAAGAATATTTATTCGTTAAATTACTTCTACATTGGCATGAATAATCCTTCTCTCTTTTATAAAAGTTAGGGTTGTTTTTTAAATATAAAATATTCCGTTCATCTTTACTCAGTAATATGATCCATTTGAGCTCGGATAATTCAACTCTTCTTTTAAACAATCTAACTGCTGTTGCGTTTACACTGACTTACTAAACAAATATAATATACTAATAATAATACTAATAATAATTAACTTATACTAATAAATATTAATTTTCATTTTTTTCTTGTCCCAGAAAAGCTATGCAAAGTCAACAGTTATTTTTTATTTGTTCTTATATTTTTCATTGTTTATTATATGTAATTTTATTTTATTCTTATTCATTCATAAACTTTATTCAAGAGATTACATATTTTTTAAGTTGTCTTCGTCTACATTGTTTTCTTTTAAATAATTATTTAACAAGTTTCTTTAATTACGAATATATAATTATCACTAAGAATTATTATCTATATCTATAAAAGGCAGGATGTGTGTGCGTGTGTGTAATGAATGCACGGCCGAAATTTACATGCACATGCTCCAAGTTAGCGGGAAGGCCAAGACCGACCTTGCATTTCCCAACACACATCGAGAGTGGAAATAATCGATTTTGTCATGCTTCTACGGCAGTTTTCATGTAGTTTCTCTCATCCATCTATATATGTGTGTTTATGAATATGTATGTTTATATATATATATATATATATATATATATATATATGAAGAAAAATATACGGAAAAAACAAACAAAAATCCTAATATGCAATTATTAGACTATATTTAATTCAACATGAACAGACGATGGACATTAGAGTAAGACTAATCAAAACAGACAACTGAAATTATTCAAGATCAGCGTTCCGTTTCAATATGATCACGTCGGCGTCACGTCGGCGATGTTGTGAAAACGTATTCCTAAAATATAATCTTGTCTAATGTTAATTATGTTTTATGAATATGTCCTGAAGATGGTCTACTAGACCGAAACGTTTGACGTTGACATTATGTTAACATTAAAACAGCATAATTGCATATTAGGATTTTTGTTTGTTTTTTCCGTATATTTTTCTTCATACTGTCGGATCTATATCCATATATTTGCTTATATATATATATATATATATATATATATATATATATAAAAAATATACTCTTAAGGTGTCCGTTTCATGCTAGACGCAATCGTCAGGCCTGACAATTGTGTCTAGCATGAAACGGACTATCTCTAAGTGTTGACTTCAATGTTCACTTTTATACATACATACATACATATATATATATATATATATATATATATATATATATATATATATATATATTCATATGTATGGTTTTGAAGCTAGTATTTTTTCTAAAAGCAGAAGTAACCGTAGTTGCTTCTTAGCCACCAACCGTCGAGGGAAGGACCATTCTAAGCCCTTCACATGTTTTCCGTGGTTTGCTTCATCGTGTGTTAATGCCAGAGATGGCAGTCGTAATGAAGAGGTTAAAATCCATAGCAATAACGAATACAGCCTTGTAACTCGCGTGTGTATGTATGTATGTATGTATGTATGTATATGTGTGTGCATGCACGCGCGCGCGCGCGCGCGTGTGTGTGTGTGTATTTAAACTTAAAACTTTTATTAATTTTAATTAGATTAATGGATCTAATTTTATGTCAATTTTACTCTGATTTCAACTCTTGGGATAAGATTAAGAGAGGTTTTTAAAAATTAAGTCATTCTCCTTGGTCTGAAAGATATCTAAAGCCTTATTCTACAACCTTCCTGCAGATTGTGTCTCGATAACAGGGTCTAGCCTCTTGTGTTGTGAATAGGTTAATAGGAGTAATTAGGTTCGCTTCTCGCTCGGCCACTACCTCTTCCATGTTTATTCAACAGGTTTGGTTTGATTTGTTTTGATTTACGGCAGATCAACCCCAATGGGTCATTTAATGCCGACAATTTTTTTTCCACTGGTAATATTTTTGTTTTGTCAAATATCTATTTCTGTTAATATTTTTTCCCTCAAAAACGTATAGCTGGTAATATTTTTTTCAAAAACGTTTTGCTGGCCATAGTTTTTTTTTCAAAAACGTATTGCTGACAATATTTTATAATGCTTTTTACCTCAGTTTCGGAGTTAACTATTTGCCCATAGCTGGGACCCTAACAAATCAGGATGGACATGGGAACACCATCAATTAAGAGGTGATTCCACGCTCCTCAAAAACTCTTGATCAGAGGCCTTGCTGTTGGATGTAGTTTATCGTCATATCCAGGACGCTATTTATCAGGAGTAGCGGTTTATCCCCTGTTTCCTGTTTAGGATATGGTTTACCGGTTCTTTCCTTCATGGCCATAATGATTTACTTATCTTAATATATTGATGATCTAATTAATAAGTGGCTGCGCCATTTCATTATGCAGTTTTCTGGTTGCTGCTTTCGACTGGTAGTAAGGAACCTGAACTTTTTTGGTAACGCTTAGAGAAGCTGATCTGATCAGATCTGATCATCAATTGTATAATATCCGGGTATTTGTAGTGTCATGTCGCGCATGATTAGGTGTCCCAGTGTGTATTTCCGGTGAGCAACTCTGAAGTCACATTATGCTTTAGTCTTAGCTACCTTCTAGGTAGTTTGTATTGCTACAGACGATAATGATAATTATTTTGTTCTTTTTCTCCTTAAAACATAATCTTCTCATGGCAGATACAATGAAAAGAAATACGAGTAAACAAAAAAAAAAAAAACAAACAAACAAACAAAAACCCCCAGAAAGATCACTTACCCCCTCAACCTTACATACTCCAATATTCGTGGCATTCGTACCAATTTCTGTAATGTTGAATCTTCTCTTGAAACGGTTTCCAGGCGTCTTTGCACCTTTGTGAAATTAATTTGAATTCTTTTGTTGCTACCAATGAATTCTATGTTCCGGGCTATCTTCCCCTTTTCCGAAAAGTTTCTAGCAGACATATACTTGGCGTCGGTGTTTATATTTGGGAATATCTCCCAATTGTCTCTTGAGTCCCTCGATGATTCTTTCATGTGCTTTCGACCTTCGTTATTGCACTCTGTTAGCGTTTTCCTTTATCGCTCTCCCTCTTCTCAGGTTTATAATATATTAAACAAAATGTTTGATAATATAGAAATTACTATTTCTCTACAGCCATCTGTGAATATTTTTGTGTTTTGTGATTTTAATGCTTATCACGTCAAGTGGCTTAAGCATTCTAACGTTAATGATGTTGCTGGTTGAATAACAAACTTTCAGTTTTGTCGCTGCTCAGCCTCTCAGTCAAATAGTGGATTTCCTTACTCGTTTCCCGAATAAATCTGTTCAACATTCTTTTTTATTTGATTTCTTCCTTACCTATTCTCATGGGTTTGGGCAATCATTGCAACTCTGTCCTCTTGGAAATTTGGATCACGCAGTAGTATCTGTTGATATTTCTGTTCAGTCGTCCATTAGAAAGGAACCTCCTATTCACGATACTACTTTCTGTTACCATCATACTGATTGGGATTCATTTCATGACTTTATTCGAGACGCCCCTTGTATTGATATTCTTTACCTTCCTATTGAGAATTGTGCTAAAGACGTTTCTTCTTGGGTTAAAGCCGGCATCAATGCTTTTGTACCTTTCTTGCAAATATCAGGTGAAACCCAAATCTTCTCCTTAGTTCACACTGGTCTGTTCAACCGCTATAAACCATAGGAATCACTTTTTTCGAGTGTATCAGCGTTATAATTCCGATCACAACAGGCGCCTATTCGTGTCTTCAAAGGGGCTAAGTCTCTACTGATAGAATGAGGCACCGTATAGCCTCTAACATGTTTGGTTCCCGTGACTAGTGGCGGCTCTGTATTAGTGTGTTAAATAAAATCATATTTTCTATCCTTCGCCTCTTCATTCAATTTATAGTGTTAATATCTTCTGCTGATAAAGAAGAATATTTTTCTCGTACATTCTATTTAAAATTCTACTGTAAGCTCATCTCATCTAACCTTTACTTGACTTTCCACTTAGAACCAAGTCTCTATTGAGTGATATTCATATAACTCCGTCCATGCTTTCTGCTATCATCTTTAAGCTTAATTCCCACAAAACATGTGAGCTTGATGATATCTCTTCAACAGTCGTTAAGAAATGTGCTCCTGAACTGTTTTCTGTTCTCTTACTTGTTCTTGCTTTCTTTCTTGTCGGAAATCCTCTTCTATAGTTCCAGTCTTTAAGAACTCAGGCGAACCATCTGATCCTTATATCTATCGGCCTATTAGCCATCTACCTCATTTTGCCAAAGTACTATAGGCTCTAATCAACTCTAAATTGGTTAAGCATCTCATATCGCAGGGTTTTCTTTCAGTTAAGCAAAATGGCTTTCGCTTCTCTATGTTATCTGCTGATGGGTTAACAATTATTCCTGAAAGAGTCTATCAAGCTTTAGATAAAAATAATGAAGCTCGGTCCGTTGCTTTGGACACATCTCGAAGGCATTTGACAGGGTTTAACATGTTGGTCTTCTTCACAATCTGTTGTTAAATGGGGCAAGGAGTGGTTTGTTAATTTTAACGCCTCCAAAACGTAACTGATCTCTTTTAATCATCTGAGAGAACCCTAATGCTAATCTTTTTCTCTGACTAGCATTTTCAGCTGACATGAAGTAGAAAGAGTAGATTGAATCAATTTCTAAGTCTGCAGCTAAGAATGTTGGTTCACTATGTTGTACTAGACAATTTTTCTTCTCAGAATCTATTTTACACATTTATAAGTTTACCATTCATCCATGCTTTGAATATTGCTGCCACATCTGGTCTGGTGCTCCTGCAATATATTTAGAAGCTAGCAGTAGAGCCCGGCGTTGCCCGGGGATGTAACAGTAAGAGATAGATCAAGTATCGACCATCATAAAGACTGAAAAATAAAATTGACAAAGATTATTGTTTAAGGTTGACGGACAAACATGTCTTAATTATTTTTTTTTTTTTAAGAATTGGTCAAACCCAAACTCAAACAAAAACATTGTTTTCAATCGTTATGAGTCTACCGATTGAATAGAATTTTTATTATAAACAATTGTCTTGTAAATGGAATTTTTAAAGAATTCTGAATGTAAAAAATAAGAAAAAAAGTGTGCAAGACAATAAGAAACACTACCTGCCAAAAAAGTGAAGTTTTGTTGAAATCGGTTGAAAATGTAGGAAATCCGATCCCATATATAAACGAACACACACACACACACACACACACACACACAAACAACCTGGGTTTATAATAAGTATAACTCGATATGAGTTGTCCCCTTTCATTCTGGCGACAGAATCGTGTTTTATCGTGTTTTCAAATTGATTTTGTGCAAAAACAATTGTGTTTTTCCAATTTTTGGCGCTGTCAGAACCACCGCTAGGTAATTTTACATAGTCCTGTGAAGCTTTGTTGAAATCGGTTGAAAAATGTAGGAAATCCGATCCAATATATAAACGTACAGACACACACACAATCTGCGTTTTATAATAAGTAAGATTCTTGATAAAATCTAAGGAAGAATCTGCTATGTTATTGGTTTTGACCTGGTATATCGGCTTCGGTAACATTCCCACCGCCGTAATGTAACTTCCCTGTGCCCTTTCTATAAATATTTTAATGGTAATTGTTCTGATGAACTTTCCTATATGCTACTTATTCTTTATGAATTTAAGTGCGGTACTAGATTGGCAGCTAGGTCTCATTATTTTTCAGTCGAAATGACTAGATGTAAAAGTAGGTTCTATGCTAACATTTTCTTATAATGATCTTCAAAAATGCAATGTCAATCTTTATCTTCTGTCTTCTTAATTCTTGTTCTTTCATTGTCTTATCTCCTGAATAGTAATTTTCTCATATTCTCTAACACTCAGTAACACCCCTTGCGTCCTAGTGGCTTTATTGCCTTTGATCTTCAAAAATGTAAATACAATGTCAATCGTTATCTTCTGTCTTCTTAACTCCTGTTCTTTCATTTTCTTCTCTCCTTAGTAGTATATTTTCTCATATTCTTTAACACTAACCTTGCGTCCTAGTGGCTTTATTGCCTTCCTTGAAATGAAAAAACAAAAAAACAACTGTGTCAACACCAAAATCATGGCTCCATACACAGAAGTCTTACTTTGCTTTTGGTAGAATATGAAAGCTGGCACAATCCCAAGAAAAAAAATGAGATCATTAGGATGGGATTCTCACCAGTTTCAATTACGTTTTTTTCTTCTTTAAACACAAAACTGAAAGCTTACTTTCTTGATGCACTGAAGAAGTTGTATGAATCTGGTAACGTTTTCTTTTTTAATAGTATTTATATTTATATTATACTTACATTTGTTTCGATATCCTTTCCGGTAAAACGTAAGTCCACACCTAATACCGGAATATATATATATATATATATATATATATATATATATATATATATATATATATATATATATATATATGTAACTTTACAATCACTTTCTTAATAGGAATTACCCACCCAAAATAATCAAAGCATCCATCAGCAAAGCTTCCAAACTTAACAGAAACACTCTCCTCAACTATGTAACTAAAAATAATCCCAGAATCCCGATGGTCTTTTATTTTAATCATAACATCCACAAACTTTCCAACACCTTAACTAAAGATTTCCAACACTTAAAATTAGACCAGACTATTAGCAATTTATTTAGTGATAATCCCCTTCACGTGAGACGACAGCATCGCCCGCCAAACTCTTCAGACTTTTAACATCATCAAAAATCTGCACCACACCAAGGGAATGTCATCTGCAACAAACCCCGGTACTTGGTCTGCAAACACATTAACACTCAGCAACACATATACCACCCCCGGTACTCACGTAGTATTTAGACCAAATTAACTAAAGATTTCCAACATTTAAAATCAGACAATACCATTAGTAATTTATTTAGCGATAAACCCCTACATGCGAGACAGACCCCCCATCAACCTCTTCAGGTACCCCCGGTAATCACATAGTATTTAGACCACCTAATCTAAGCTGTGAGTGCTCCAGTCTTGTATATCTACTCTTCTGCCATACATTCGAGAAGGGGAATTAAGTGGGAGAAACCGGAACTCTGTTCCGTTTCCGGTTTAATAACTCCAAGTAAAGCATCAGGGACAACAACAACAATTTTTCCTGGTACCTGTACACTTCAACCAACCTGGTCACAGTATCGAGGACGTCGGGTAAGTGATTTTAGCGTCTGGGTTCGACAGCCAGGAAGATAGGCGCAAATCAGAGTTGAAGTACACCCTAAAAATAAATTCCCACATAAAAGGATTAAATAGAGGTTTGGGTTTACCCAGAGAGTATAATTTCCACTAGAAATCCCACTCCTCGAATGAGTACGCCTTCCACCCACATTTTAAATCTAAATTATATCATCCATTTCCTACCTACTGTATTTTTCTGCTATGACACGTATGTTTTCCCGCATTACGCACTTTTCAGTAAAGGAAGTATTGCCATGTACACTGAGGGCAACTTTCCCAATCACCCTCTTCTATTATCTTCGGTTCTACAGCTATAGTTCCTTTATATACAAGCTTATATAAGGAGCGAGGTAAGTTGGTGAAGATATATATTAATCTGGTATTATGTACATTATTTACATTATTCGGACTATTGTCCTCATCTTTGTCGACATATTTATTACAACGTTTCGGCCATTGTACGCTCCGGCCTTCTTCAGGTGGTTGGAATGTCAATCTGAACCCTTTATTTCGCTCACTGGGGTAGACTGTTCTAGTTCCACGTGCCATGTTTAATGGATGTCAGTTATCAGTTATCTCCTGTTAATTTCCCTCTGAAAGTTCTCCACTGCCTTAGCCGGGTATTGAACTCACACTCTTTGGGTCCTGTCACTGGATGTAACTAACGCCTTTATCCACTGTGCCACTGATAACTAGAATAGTCTACCCCAGTGATCGAAATAAAGGGTTCAGTTCGACATTGATTAACTTCGCTGTCCGTGCGGGAGTCGGCGTTTCAACGTGATATGGCCGTAAGCCTCTGTGCGGATAGTTATGTAGTTCAGTTTTTAAATGGAAATGTCTTCCATCCTCACGTCGAAAATCAACGGAAGAGTCCACGATGTGTATTAACACTTGTTTAGTTCTATTTATCTATTGGTACAAGTTGTGCTGTCGTCATGAATAAACTAGTTACAAATATTGGTGTGTGGAAATGCTACTAGTATCTTTGATTGAAAAAAAAAAAAAAAAACAGCCAGAAAAAAAAAAAATGATAGTTTTTTAAAGTCAAGGATCGAGGATTTTTTACTGACCTAATAATATTTGCTACTTTTACCTGTTTCAAGCCGACATTCAAATTGTTATTAAGATAGGCAGTTGAATAAGACATTCTTTATACGTTCACGTTCCCTTTAAATATCTGTTCCTATTTGCAGTAGAAATTATTTGAGTAATTTTAAAAAGAAACATCTGTTCCTTAATATCTTAATATCAACTCTGAACGTTGTGAAATAATAATAATATTATTGCCTCCATTTAAATATATTAATGAGTCGTACGAATTCGTTGGTTGCACTTTGGAAAATTAAAAAATACAAGCAAGTGGGGAGGGGGACGGATAATGGTGTTTAATTATTGACAGACTTAAAGTAAGTTTTCGATGGTTAGCAACCAAAGCAAGAGAAAGTTTCTGTCTTGGACATATTTGGGCGATTTCGGTATGTTTAGATCATCATCATCATCATCAACAACAACAACAACAAAAGAATACGAACTTGGATCATCCATTCTGCAGAATGGTACGTAGTTGGGACTTGAATTTGTTATATAAAGTATTTTTTTTATAATTAGTTACACACTTTCTGATGTACGTATGTATATCTGGGTGCTTACTAAAAATCCTCCACCCAACTAAAATGCCCTTTCTCCATGAAAAAAATTTGTCAGTTGGATACATTTTGGGAAGTGGATCGAATAAAAAACTTTCCAGCCCCCCCTTATATATATATATTTTTTAAGCATTGAACCCCAAGCAAGGCGGGAAGCCACTAGCACGCAAGGGGTTACAGAGTTGGAGCGAGAACAAAGAGGAGTGATAGAGGAAAGGATGAAAAGACGGTAAACTAAATAAAAATTCAAACACACACACACACACACACACACATACATATATGAATTTTCATTTAGTTTTTCCAGCGTTCTTACATTTTTTCGTTTGGTTGTACTACAAAAACTGACCATAAAGTCCCTTGTCCCAAGCACTTTCGGTCATTTTTAGCCATTATCAATGGGGGTTTTCTTTTTGATGTTTTTAGCCTCTTCATGTTTTGAATGCGTGAAATAACACATCTCATACGCAAAATCAGAGTAGAAACTAAAAAAAGAAAACCCCCCATTGAATATGGCTAAAAAAAGTGAGCGAAAGCGCTTGGGACAATCGACGATATGGACAGTTTTTCTAGTCCAACTAAACGACAAAAAAATGTAAGAACGTTGGAAAAACTAAATAAAAAATTAATAAAACTTTCCTTGTCCTCAAATGAGAGATTAACAATTTGAATGGGGGGGGGTGACTCTGAAAATGGCTGTTTTTGCGTTCTCAATCTTATTTCAGCCTGACGCGCAGAAGCAGTTGAAGAGGCGTTTCTCCTCAGCCGTTGAGTCATTTGATCATCATTTACAGCCACGCGCGCAGAAGCGTTCAGGTATGCTCTTCTGGAAAGCCGATGGCTACGTTGATCTTCGGACTCAGTGGCTCTGATTGAAGCATTCCGTGAGGCATTTTGAGACAGGCAAACTGAAAGTTCTAAAGACGATTCGTTATCTCTTATTCGCATGGCGGACCTAGACAAGTTCTTTTCTTTGGTGGCATGTCTTAGGCAAGTATGAATTGTCAAATGGAATGCGTGGGCAAATAACTGAAGAGAACACTGCAAAGCTAAAGCTCGAATAATGAAAGCAACGCCTTAAGACTGTAGTAGTACTCAAGGCTTTATGCAACGGAAAAGGTAACCTCACTTAAGAGAGATTGACACTTGGCCAAGAGAAGGGGAATGTGTAATTTGGACTCAAAACCGGCACCGAAGAATTATCTACCAAACAAAAAAATTCATCGAAATCAGATGAAAACTGTGGAAACGCATGAACATCCGATCACACACACACATATATACACACACACATTTTAGAATTATATATATATATATATATATATATATATATATATATATATATACAGACACAGAGAGAGAGAGAGAGAGAGAGAGAAAGAAAGAGAGAGAAAGATTGATATCAACTAAGTAAATAAATAAATCCTGTGAACTAATGTAGTTTTCAAGTGAAAAGATCCTAAACCCTTCAATAAATCACTGCATATAATAAATAATTTATATTGACTATTATCACTCTCTCTCTCTTGGTCTCTCTCTCTCTCTCTCTCTATATATATATATATATATATATGTATGTATATAAAATATCTCTCTGTCTTTCCCTCTTTCTCCCCCTCTCTCTCTATATATATATAGAAGATATCTTTCTCTTCCTCTCTCTCCCTATATATATATATATATACATACACACACAGACACACACACACACACATATATATATATATATATATAAGATATCTCTGCCTGCCTGTCTGTCTGTCTGTCTATATATATATATATATATATATATATATATATATAAGATATCTCTGCCCGCCTGTCTGTCTGTCTGTCTTTCTCTCTCTCTATATATATATATATATATATATATATATATATATATATATATATATATATCTATAGATAGATAGATAGATATTCCTCTCTCTCTTCTTCTCTCTCTCTATATATATATATATATATATATATATATATATATATATATAGGTTGCACAAGCCATGAGTGTTCAAAAAACGGTTCAATCAACACCAAAGTTCATTTAGGGTTAATAAATATAGAAATCAAGCATCTCTCCCAAAGTACTTCTGGCACCTAAAAGAATCCAGTAAAACACTTACAGTAAAATCGAAGTCAATATGAAAAGCTAGAATATGTAGGACATTAAATGACCCATGTCCTTTGTGTATACATGAGAAACTATATATTACTAAGTTTATAAAAAATAAAAATGTGCTGAATCAGAGAATTGAAATAGCTATTGTCAAAAATTTTCCTTAAATAATATTTAAAAATCCAATTAAAAAGTGTGACCTGGTAATATACATACTTATATTTGATATGAAAAAATAATTATATATACTGTAAGTAATTCTATTACATTTACTTGTTTTAAAAAGAAATATAGTCTATTAAAATTACGAATGAAAATATTTTAAAATTGTAGTTAAGTAAAACGAATTCTAACTTAAACATTTTTTAAAATTGTAGTTAAATAAAACGTACTCTGACCTAAACATCTCTCTCAAAGTACTTCTAGCACTTAAAAGAATCTAATAAAACACCTACAGTAAAATGAAATTAATAAGAAATGCTGGAATATGTAGGCCATTAAATGACCCATGTCCTTTGTACATACATGAGAAACTATATATTACTAAGTTTATAAAAAATAAAAATTTACTGGATCAGAGAAATGACTTTGCCGTTATTGACAAAAATTTTTCTTAAATAATATTTAAAAATAAAATTTAAAAAAATGTGACCTGGAAATATACTTACTTATACTTGATATGAGAAAATAATTTTATATACTGTAAGTAATTCTAGTACATTTACTTGTTTTAAAAGAAATATATATATAGTCTATTAAAAATTAAAAGTGAAAATACTTTAAAATTGTAGTTAAATAAAACGTATTCTAACCTAAACATCCCCCCAAAATCTTTAAGTATACAAATAGAAAAAATGCCGTAAGAATTTTTTGCCATTAGCAATAAATTTTTTTTTAAACCCCAGACGACATGCATTTAACGGATGTCAGAATTCGTTGAAAAATACATCCCTACCCTACCTAAACATAACCCCTTTTTTGAACATAACTAATACAACATAAGTTAATAAAAATGAACACGATACCACCCCTTGTCTGATTGATTGGATCGCTCTGTATCCTTGGAAACAGTGAATTATGAATTTTTCGTTGCCTTTAAAACTCGGAAAATTTTAAAAATAAGTTACTCCTATAAATTCGCTTGAGGATGAAATGGAACTAATGTTTTTAATTTAATTACAAAATTAAATTTGAAGCTTTTAGCTTCCATTTTTGAAACATGGTTATTACTGTGTAGTGAGAAAAACATATTTTAAATCAGTTAATTTATAATATTATTGCTCTGTAAATTTACATTGAGCACTATTTTGTAAAAATAAAAATATATTGATATTTTTATTTTTATAAAATAACACCGGATTATATATCTTAATATTCTTTCTTTATATATATATATATATATATATATATATATATCTATATCTGCCTGTCTGCCTGCCTGTCTGTCTGTCTGTCTGTCTCTCTCTCTCTCTCTATATATATATATATATATATATATATATATGTATATAGATAGATATATATATATATATAGAAGATATCTCTCTCTTCCTCTCTCTCTCTTCCTCTCTCTCTCTCTATATATATATCTGTCTCTCCCTCTTTCTCTCTCTCTATATATATATCTAGAAGATATCTATCACTTTCTCTCTCTCTCTCTCTATATATATATATATATGTGTGTGTGAGTATAAGATCTCTCTATCTGTCTCTTTCTCTCTCTATATATATAGATAGAGAGAAGGAGAGAGATGTAATAGTCAACATAAGGTATATATTATAAGCAGTGATTGAATTTAAGGGGTTAGAAGCGGTTCACTTGAAAATTACATGAGTTCACAGGATTTATTTATTTACTTGTTGCTTGGTTGATATCAATCGAGACAAACATTTAGGAATGTGAAAAAAAAAAAAAAAAAAAAAAAAAGAGGAGGGAATGCGTTTCTAATTTCATAGACAATTTAGTAGAAGACGTGAGAATCCGATCTTTAAAATAATTTGAAACACACGACGGGGATTTTATAAGCGACTAATTAAAAGGTGAATTAGAATGTAATATTCACACTCTGCTTCTCACCCACCGAAATCAATTTGCATACTGGCAAACGATTTCGCTTCTCACCCACCGAAATCAATTTGCATACTGGCAAACGATTTCGCTTCTCACCCACTGAAATCAATTTGCATACTGGCAAACGATTTCGCTTCTCACCCACCGAAATCAATTTGCATACTGGCAAACGATTTCAAATAACAAAAGTTAAATTTGAATTCATAAAGAACACTGAAAGAAACTTATAGTGAATAAGTATCGAATATATCATTTCCCTTTTTCGAATCAATTTCATCGCCTTTATTGTTTGTTTACCATAGCGTTTCGGTCCTGAATTTATGTAATTTCTCTTCTTATTACACCTTCTCGTCTTAAGTTGTTTGAATTTCTTAGATGAATTATCGTCAATTATTCATTTTGACTAAAATTTTATTTCTCTTGTTTTTACACCTTCTTACATTGAAGTTCTTTAATGAAATATTGACAATTAATCATAATTTATGACTAGTATTTCTTTTATATTTCTTCTTTTGCTTGTTTGCATCTAGCTGAATTAATCTGGAATAATCTTAAGTTGTTTAAATATTTTAGAATTGCTATTTCGTAAGAGATAAACAAGTGAAAAAACGTCTAAAATGAACGTAGCCAGGACACATAGCAAAAGGAAAAAATTACAGATTAAGCAAAAGGTTGCTTGATTCGTGCCCAATGGGGAGCAGACTTAATAGAAAAAGGTTAATCAGAAAGATTAGATGGATGGATTTAATGGTAAGAGAAGGGCAGTTACGGTGGTCATTGGAATATTTGGGAAATGCCTTTATCTTGCAATGGACGAGCAATGGATGATATTGAAGTTAGCTAGGTCTAGAAAAGGCTACACGCATGGGACACAATGGATATACGATAACAACTGTAACTTAAGAACAAGGGGGCCTAGAAGAAGGTGTATTGGAATGGTGTCGGGTGAGTATTACCTTCCAGACTCCATGATTGATTGCAATCATATGGGAGAACGGACTGATTTGTCTAGAGACGGTCCGCATGAATGAATTCACGAATTCTTTTCTACATTACTTAAACGCTCCATGTCTTGACACTCGACTTACCTTGAAACGCTCGTACTAATCAAAAACAATGAAATGTCAGTCACGTCTGAAACGAAATCACGCAACCTATAGAGAAATGCTATGAAATTTTGTTAAAACCTAATATATATATTGGCCATTAAGGAATCGTAGATCATCAAAATTCGTAAATAATTATATAGGCCACACTACAACATATTTGATACGCAGACTCACTCTACACCTTTCTGACCATAGCTTAATTAGATCTCATTTAAATATTCATGGAGACTTATTCGTAACATATTTGTTGACAACACTAATATAACAGCATCATCTACATGTAAAAAAGGCTAAAAATAATGGAAGCCTTATTAATAAAAACAAAACAAAAAACTAACACTTAATAATATTAACTTCGAACATGGACACAATATCTTGACCGTGTTTTGCAAAAAGGAAAACATTTTATAAAACATACAACAAACTATTTCTTATTTAACAGTTAAAATATTTAATCCTTGAAAATTGCTAAATGTATAGCCGAAAACGCTCGGATAAAAGAACATTCGGACAGTTTTAATATAATTTATCATCCGGAAAGGAAAAAAATATTAGATCGCATGAGAAAATTGTATCAAAAAATAAATAAAGCACCTTGTCTGTCGTATTCAATGTGCATATATATATATATATATATATATATATATATATATATATATATATATATATATATATAATAAATAAACATATACCTACGTTTGGTGTGCGGCTTAAGTTTCGCTGGTTACCCAACTCGTCGGGCACAAGATATAGCTTATTGTTTAATTTAAAATGTACTTTTTTAATTAAACAATAAGCTATATCTTGTGCCCGACAAGTTGGGTAACCAACGAAGCTTAAGTCGCTCGCCAAACGTAGGTATATGTATATTTATTAAATATGTGGTGCAGTTCAATTTATATTACAATGAATCATTCATACAAAAAGTAGATTAGTAAAGTTAATGATATAAAAGGCGAAATCCCTTCGCTAACAAAATTTTAAAGGTGCATTAACCGACAAATCCTTCGATGAATGTTATGATCCTTGTTTTTAAAAATTGTTAGCTGTATAAGGTCTTTCTTTAATACGCAAGTACTTTCAACTGTACATTCAGTCATCTTCAGGCATGGAAATTAATTTGTTTTTGGTAAAATTCAGGTAGCATCAGAGACGAAAAAATACAATGCGAATCGAAATATGCTTTTTTTAAAAATGTGTTATTGTTAACGGATACAAACTTTTGGAGCGTGCACTCACAACGCCAAGGTTGAATTTTGTTTTGAAAATTTAAGACTGTGCGTTTTTTACTAATATGGCAATTTGAGAATATTTTTTGTTGTTGTAGGAGTTTATCAGTCAATGTGGCATGAATTAAATTGTTCAATAAATAGAGTAATGTCTCAGTTTTTATCACGAAATTTTGCATGTCGGATCAGTTCTTTTAAATCAAATATGTGGTGCAGTTCAATTTATATTATAATAAATCATTCATACAAAAGATATATTAGTAAAGTTAATGATATAAAATGGCAAATTAGTAAATAGTATTTTATAATATTAAATAAATAAATATTAATAATATAAAATAATATATTTATTAACATATATTTCTTAGCTCTGTTTAATCACATTGAGCACTATTATGTCTACACCTCTTGGCAATTATTTATTTCCTTACTAGCGTGTATATGGTCGCTAATATCTAGTTATTTCATTTACCGAAATGTATACCTATATATATATAGAGAGAGAGGAGGCACGGTTGAGTAATGGACAGCGGCTTGGATTGAGGAATCGCAGAGCCGAGTTCGAACTCCAGTCGAATCCATTACATTCACTTACGTGCTAATACCCTTGGGAAAGGTATGAATCCTCTCCCTCCAGCTATGGGTAAAATAGCAGGACAGACTGGGTTCTATAGCCTTGGATGGCAACTGGTCTAGGAGAAGGACAACTCTGAATTCAAAATCTGCGGAGGGTCGTTTGGGAACCTTGTGGCACTCGGTGCACCAGGTCTCTGTATTCGTCCCTTCAAAAAGTGTGGATGGTCCTGCACGAAGCCTTCACCACTGCTTGACCCTCATACGTCGAATCTCGACGGGAGAGTCGATTATATATATACATACGTGTGTGTGTGCGTGCGTGCGCTCGTTCGAAGAATCTTAGAACATATTTAAATGCATATATTTTTTGCCTCTACAGAAAGATGTCGACCATTCTTTTTTTTCAGTAGAATGGGTTTTCTTCCACTCCATTCCGTAGAAAATAATTGCTATGAAACTGTGAGATTAGCTTCTGTCGTCTGATAACAATTCATGTGATTTTGATATTATTGAGATATGTAAACGAACTCTTTCTCCTCCTACACCTTTGCAAACATGCAGTTGAACTCACCCTGGTGTGAAATGCTAGTAAAAGATAACCAGAATGGATGATCTAAAGAATAAAATAATCCAATATTCCATGTATTCCAAATATGTACTTCCCTTTAAGAAATACTATCTGCTAATTTGGCATTTTTTCTTTTAATATAACCGTGAAACATATGCCAATCTTCCGTTAGAATAATGGAAAGGAAATCGTTTATTCTGGCTATCGAGATCTGCACATTGTTTAGGCCAAATGAAGAGCGGCTTCCGGCCAAAATGATCAGCCGGTCTCAGAAAGAGTGAAAACACACATCACACCATAAGACTTTGTGCGTGTGTAGATCTCAAAAGACACTGCGTTCATATATTAGTCTGTTCAAGAAATCCCCGGGGATGGGGGAGGGTGAAGGTAGGAATAATAGCTGCTGTTTATATTATTGATGATGAAAAGCTGCACAGTCTCGAATTAGATTTTACACGACTGACGCCTTGAGTCCGATTAAGTACTTGGGTGAGGCAGAAGAAAATAAAATGCGACGCACGCTTTTGAATTCCGTTCATATTTTTTATTTTTTGCTGACAAATTGATATTTAAGAGATAGTTACGTTTTACTCTGACGCTAGTGATCCGTGTTCACGTTTCAGGAAAATTGTCAAGATATCGAATATGCCGATTTTTAAGGCAGGAATACTTTCAGCATTTGGAAAACCGACGCGTTATACTCTTCTTACATTTCCGCCACATTTCGTATTGATCCATACTAAGTGAATACACACACACACATATATATATATATATATATATATATATACATAGTGCCGGATTTACATATAAACTAGTATGGGCCCCAGATAAAAATAAAATCATTAATCACTAATTGAAAATTATTAAAAATTAGAAGTATCATCTAAAATATATTTTCTTTTATAGACCGAGTGGTTGGGGGAGATATACGTAATGAAGGGGGTCCTCAAATTCTATAACCCCAGATGCCTCTTAAAGATTAAATCCGTCTTTCTTTTCTCTCTCTCTCTCTCTCTCTCTCTCTCTCTCTATCTATCTATCTATAATTCTAAGTGCTCTATATCACAAGACAGTGGTTTCGTATGAGAATAAAAAATTGTTCTTCGTCTGTAATGGAAGTATATATATATATATATATATATATATATATATATATATATATATATAGTGTCATCCACATACGTTTTCATAGCTCTTCAGTGTGGGTAGACATCTGATTGCTTCAAGCCGGGATCGAAACCCGACCGATTTGGCAGCAGTCATAGATAGGCTATCATCGCACGGCAGAGAGAAATGTAAATCAACAAAATACGCCAGTGGCTCGGAGAGCTCAATTCAATTGATGAGCAATGCGTTAATAGCAGTAGCAGCCACTTATACATAGTAACCAACAAGTAAATGCAGACTTCAGCTGTAGAGAATCTCCACACCCGAAGATTGCATTAATTGCATGAAACTCCGAGTAGTGTTAGCCACGTTATGTATATTCACTAATATATACTTATAGCTCTGTTTTATAACATTGAGCACTGTATTTATAACACCTGAGGAATAATTATACTTACGTACGTGCAAGTATTTTGTGCATATCTTACCTATTCTATATATATTTTTTATCTTACCTATTATATATATATATATATATATATATATATATATATATATATATATATATATATATATATATATATATATATATATATCAATACCGAGCGGCCACTGTGTTTCATGCTTGAATGCAATCAAGCCTGAAGCATGAAAACAGACTATCAACGCTTGGTATTGACCTTTGTCCACTTTTTATATTTACATACGCTCTATCCTTTTAAGCCATATGGCATAACTTAAAACTATATATATATATATATATATATATATATATATATATATATATATATATATATATATATATATTTGAAAGTGTCAATTACCTTTTAATCATCCCTATATATGGATATGGTCGTATGGAAATTAGCCTACAATTTTTCAATGTTTTGTGCATTTATATAAAATATTTGTAGAATTATGAATTTATTATTTATCTTTTTATTTCATTTGGAATGTCTAGTTTAAAAATTCACATATCTTAGCTCTGAATCTTGACGAAGACAGCTATCTAAATAACTATCTAAAAATACGTTTTGAAATAAAACTTATCTCTAAATGAAATGTGTTATGATACGTGCAACTTTAAAACATGATCTGCTGATGCATGAAAAGCTAAAACCTCGATTTGAATATGTGGCACCTATTTAAAAGCCTTTTCCGTCTGAGTTGCTCTGACCTGAAAAATTAAATTTCATTTTTAACGGCCTGTGAAAAGATAAATTGTTCAAGTGTAACAAAACTTTCTGACAGACATTATCGTCATTATTGAGTGGATTCTTAAGACCGGGACCCTCATTTAATAACATAATATTCAGGGAGGACATTGTTTTTGACGACAGATTCAGAAATCAATTTAAACTATTAGATTAGGTAGTTAAGGAGGGCAAGAAGAAAGGACTAACCATTAAGTGTAAGATAATATACATAGTTGTTAGCAAAAGAGGCAAGCCAAGTTGGTATTGAGGACATTCAAACAAATGTAACTGGGTAGTGTGGACACAGATGATAGAAAGTGTGACACTGAAATCTGAGGGAATAGTGAAAGATATCTTTCAGAAACTGAGTAGACTATTAAAAGATTGAAAAATGTCCTTCTTCTTCTTCTTCTTCTTCTTCCTCATCTCTTCCTCCTCCTCTCCTTCTTCTTCTTCTTCTTCATCTCTTCCTCCTTCTCCTCCTCCTCTCCTCCTTCTTCTTCTTCTCTTCCTCCTCCTCCTCTCCTTCTTCTTCTTCATCTCTTCCTCTCTTCCTCCTTCTTCATCATCATCTCTTCCTCCTCCCCCTCTTCTTTTTTCATTCATTTTCCTCCTCCTTCTTCTTCTTCATCTCTTCTTCCTCCTGTCCTTCTTTATCATCATCTTCTTCTTCCTCCTCTCCTTCTTCATCATCTCTTCCTCCTTTTCCTTCTCCTCCTCCTCCTTCTTCTTCATGTCTTCCTCTTCCTCACCTTCTTCTTCTTCTTCTCTTCCCACTCCTCTATTTCTTCTTCTTCTTCTTCTTCTTCTTCTTCTTCTTCTTCTTCTCCTCTCCTTTTTCTTCTTCTTCTTGTTCATCTCTTCCTCCTCCTGTCCTTCTTCTTCATCATCTTCTTCTTCTTCTATTTGACGTATCTCTTCAGGACTTTGGCCAGCCACAATTCCTTGATCACTGTAGCTCTTAGTAAATTGTGTCCTTTTTGCTATCTATCCTAAACTCTGTTCTGCCATCCATTTACACACAACCTTTTACAGTTAGATAGATTATGTGCTGCTCTCCCCTCTCCCATTGTCTTCAACACTCAGCTGTGAGTGCCGCATTTTTCTAGAAATTTCATCTGTTAAGTATAAGTATACTTTTTGTTTCCTTTTTCTCTAAAACTTCCTCATTGCTCACGTGTTCGGTTCATGGTATTCTCAGCATCCTTCTGTAGAATCACATTTCTGCTGCTTGAAGTCTTTTCTTCATCTATGAGTAGACTGTCCAGCATTCATTGCTATATAGGAGAACCGATATTACATAACAGTTCAGTACTCTTTTCTTTGTTTCTAACGAGATTTTCTTAATACTCCTGCTTAGCTTCTCGAAGGCATATTTCGCTATCTCAATGCGCCTTCGGATTTCGTTGTCACATTTTCTGTTCTCTGTTAAAACATTTCCCAGATATTAAAATTGTTTTGCTTGCTTGATTTTGTCATCTTCAATTTGTAATTCGCATATTGGTCCGTCCCTTTAGCTCACAACTATGCATTCTTGCAATTGATAGCCATTCCTTTCTTCTCGCTTTTCTTCACTACCTTCTGTAGGAGTTCTTGTAGTTTTCCGTTTTTTTCTGCTATCAACATTGTATCATCATATACTGTCATGATTATGACCGCCAATAATCAGTCCAAGTAGGACTCCTAATTCTTTCAGAATCGCCTCATTGTATAGGTGGAATAAGTGCTGTGAAAAGACATCTTCGTCTTACACCCCTTTCTAGTTTTGTATTTTTATTGAATTTATTTTCTATCCGTATACAGACGGTATACTACCAATATAGATTCTGGATTAGTCTAATATCATTTCCAAATATGTCATGGCTACCACAGTTTACTTATATATATATATATATATATATATATATATATATATAGTTAGGAACTATATATATATATATATATTATATATATATATATATATATATATATATATATATATATATATTATATATATATATATATAAATATGTATATATATATATATATATTGCAGTTCCTCTGATCATGAGGTTTTGTGGAGTGTGGAACCACCTCTTAATTGCTGACCCGGGGTGGTAACACCTATTAGGGTCCCAGCTATGGGCAAATAGTTAACACTCAGACTATATCCGCGTCCTGGGTATGACGATAAACTACATCTGCGTCCTGGGTATGACAATAAACTACGTCCAACAACAAGGCCTCTGATAATGTGTTTGAAAAAATAATATTACCAGCTATACGTTTTTGAGGAAAAAATATTGACAGAAATAGATTTTTGACAAAGCAAAAATATTACCAGGAAAAAAAAAGTTGTCGGCATTAAATAACCCATTGAGGTTGATATGCGGTAAGAGAAAACAAACCAAACAAAACACACTATTCTTGTCCTATTTCTGGTCTAATTCTACTGGTTGCTCTATTCATTAGAATTCGGATGATAAGTTTTGTTATATGGCTCATTAGACTGATTGTTTAATGGAGTTCACATTCGTTTGCACCTGGTAGTGCGATGAAAATAGATCAACTTAGGTCTTCCGGTATATCACCATCGTTGTATATTTTATTTATTATAAATGTAATCTTGTCAATGTCTAAATCCTCTGAGGCTACCAGCAGCTCTATTACAATTCCGCCTGGCCCTCCTGTCATTTTCAATTTTAGCCATTGCTGATTTCATTTCAAATTTTAATATTTTTGGTCCTGTCATGATTTTGTGTATTGTGGCTTGCCATCTTTCGTCTCGGAAGTGTTATCCGATGTATACACTTCTGAAATATTTTTCTTTTTTTAATATCAGTGTCCAGCCCTTGGATTTTATGCATTCTGCTGACGTGTGCATGTCTTTTGTCATGTTAAAATTTATTGCGTAAAATACACAATTGTGGCACAAGGCCGAAAAAAGGGGTGGAATGGGTTTGAGGCTATTCGTCACTTACTATCCTGTACCTAGCTAATCCGATTCACGACCCATTCATTCGTTACAATTGACACATTCGCCATAAAAACTCATCCATCGCCAATCAATCCTCCATATACCATAATTTCATGATTATAATATATATATATATATATATATAACGTCATCCACAAACAGACTGTTTCACAGCTCATCAGTGTGGCTAGACATCCGGTTGCATCTAGCTATGACCGAAACCCGACTGAATTGGTGTCAGTCGGAGATTCTAACCATTAAGCCGTCGGCGCACGGTGGATTTTTAGCGTATTTTTTTTTAGAAACACGCCAGTGACCGACAGTGACTCATCTGCGAAGAGTATATATAAATTGTACATGATATAAAATGAGAGGGGAAGGAATGAACAAAAAAAAAAAAAAGAAAAAAAAAAGAAAAACTAAAATATAAAAAAAACAAAGTAAAGATAACTGATTTTAGTTGGACCTGTCCAGCCCTCAAAAAAGAGAGGCCGCTGTATTCTGCCCTGCGACAGAATCAAGAGGCTCTCTCGCAAAGGGAGAGGAAAAGAAGAAAATATATACGGACATGGGGAATAAATAAAGCTGACCCAGTCGAGATGAAAGGAGGCTAAAAAACAAACTGGTGGGGGGGGATCTCAACTTAGATGTAGCCGGGAACAACACACTTTTGTCATGTTAGTTCTTTCGTATTAGCATTTTCGTATGCATATCTGATTTTATATCTGCCCATTTTTCGTTGAGTCATTCCTCTAGGGTCCAGTTGCACTTCTTCTTAATTTCTTTGTGCACTATCCGATATTCTGTGAGGAGATACGTAGTGACCATAAATTATATTAAATTAGATACCTTATCACTTCCAATGTCCAGACTCAAGAGAGCGCGTATCCTCCTGCTTGTTTGTTACACTCATCCAGGCAGTTATATATAGTCTTTTTTTTTTCTTTTTGTACACTTGTACATACATGTATACATAAAGATGCCATTTGTATATATATATATCCTTGCTCACACACACACACACACACACACACACACACACACACACACACACACACACACACACATATATATCTATCTATCTATATATATATATATACACACGGGCATATACAAATTATAGAGCTTTTATGTATACTTGTACACATATACAAATAAACAAACAAGTAGACGGACACTCTCTTGAATCTGGACTTTGAACTTGATAAGGTATCTAAATTTGATTTATGGTTGCTTCTTATTCTCAGAAATGCCAAGGCATTTTTACTCATAGTTTTGAGTTTTGTCTTTTTTTATTCTAACCCGAGGAAGCCAAAAACAGCAGACGCTCTAGGATACGACTCAGTTCACGCGAAACAATGTAGATATACGTACATATTATCTAGACATGAGAAATCTTACAATATCAGTTCACAAGCAAAAGTTTTGTGTCGTTTTACAGGAAAAAAAGTTTAAATCCTTTGTAAAGCTTTAGATGTAGGAAAGAATTTTAGAAATCTTTTGTACATATTTCACTGTTTTTGTTTATTTTATTCAGTTTTTTAATCTGTAACCGAATTAATATTTAATTTTAAATTTAGAGCATACTATTTCAATTTATATATAGTAATTTATTTTGCCTATAATTCTAATCAAGAAAAAGCATTTTTGTGACACACATGGACGATTTTGTATAAAACTAACAGCGAATGATGATATATGGAGACTATATGCCCTCTACCCCACACTCTTTTGGCCAAACAGAGAAGATCCAAAGCAATACAAACTCAAAATTCGTTCTCCTGATTGAAAATATTTCGGCGATGGCCTGATAATGACTCATTACATTTTTTAAAAATCAGACTATATGCATAATTTCGGGTCTAAAAAGAATTTTATCATCAAACCAAAATCTGACCAAAATCTGGTTATTTCTCATTTTCATAGTGGAAATTTGATACCTGAGTAAAAAACATCTTATGAAATATAATTTTACGGTCACAATTTTCTGCTATTTGTCAAGTCAAAACTGTCTCATGATTTTCTTCAAAATCAGCTTAAATTATTAATTATTTCACATAAATGCACGGTAGTGTAAATCTAAATACGATTTCATTTTTAATGTTTGTGCATATGTCGATGTCTTAGCGTATGAATCTCTTTCTCTCTCTCTTACTCTCTCTCCTTCTCTCTCTCTTACTCTCTCTCTCTTACTCTCTCTCTCTTTTATCACTTATCGTTTTGTATAAACAACGTTGAGCGGTAACATCAAAGAGTTTATCATATTCATGTATTTCCTATT